>JABFQM010000091.1:0-56235 GCA_022816865.1 Zelostemma sp. ZL-2020 | reverse complement strand
TATGTGCAACAACTTCTCGCGCTCCCGGAAGAAATCCCTTTCACGTAAAAAGAGACTCTGCTGAAACGGAAAGAAAAAAAGTTGACCGTTGGCGTCGTTAGCACTTAATGAATGAATTCTCTCTAACGAGTGACGTCGCGTGATAAGATTTACTTTGCGTGATAAATGCATTTCTTTTTTCCCGCGAGGTAAAAACGGGCAAGCCATTGTTTCGCGTTCTTTTTGGAAAATTGCTCACTTTGTCATTGATTGGCGAAATGCTTGAAATTTTCGAGTGTTTTTCATTTTGATTAAAAAAATGCATTTCATATTTCTGACGGAATGAAAAAAAAGTTGAACGATCGATAACTTCATTCTACGACCCCTCTGCATTCCCCTCGAAGCCCGTTCCCCGGGATTTGCCGCGTCCAGTCCAAAAGCTCGACGAGCTTAAGTGGCCGATTTATGCGTCGTCACGTATTCGTGTGCTTCGTCTCGTTCGCCTCGGCCGGAGTCATTCCTCGCGCAAAGAGGGTGAGACACGACCTGACCCACCGGCTCGTGTGTATGCGCGGCGTAACGACGTACGCTGACGAGTGGAAGGAGGGAAAGTGCCGTGAAAGCGGCAAAAGCTCACGTCTAAAAATAACGAGGGCCACAAACTGTTGCGCGATTCGTCAAACTTGTACGTCACGGCGTCAAATTCGACGGGCAACTTTTTCATTCAGGATTTTAAAGTCCGCGCGGTCGCTTTAGAAAATTTACTGGATTTTCGATTCTTCGATTTGAACTCGCTATTTCTATAATTCTTCTTTTAGAATAATTCTTCTTTTCCTAGGTCTTCTTTAATTTGCTGGCTTGGAAATGCTCGAAAGACTCGAGAAGTTTGATTTCGGCGAGATAGAGGAGAAAGAAATTCTCTGATTCACCTCCGAATTAGTGACGACCAATGAATTTCGCATCGATTCTCTTCCACGGCGGAAATCGCAAAAAAAGGACCGCTACGGCACGGCTTTCGTATAATCTGTTTATCCGGATTGTAATGCTGCTCGAAAAGGCGTGCCAAAGCTCGAAAAAAATTCGCTGTCATCGTCTTTTCATACAATTTTTGGCAACGATAAAAACGAAATGCAAGCACAAAAAGTCGTGTTCTCGTGTCAAAAAATAACGTCATTTTTCTCTTTATATCTCGAGCGAAATGCTCGCGTAGTTTCGTTGTAAAGTCGGGTTTTTCTCCTGGCAACATGTGTACGAGAGCTGGAAAATTTCATCCATCGATCAGAGTCGTACTGGAAAGCTTCCCCGTGGGATTTTTCTTTCGGAAAAGGGACAAAAGCCGGATATGCCGCGCTACGAGGGTAGGATCAGGGAATCGAGAATGGCGTGGTTTCTTCGAGCGAAGGGTAAGAAGATCCAGATGAGTCCAGGGTGTGGCAAATGGGGATTATGGCTGTCCTAGACTTTCTCGGAAAGTTGGAGTAGCTATCGCCCGCAGAAAGTCCCCGGACTCGAGGATTTCCAAGTGTTTCGGCGATTCTAAATTTATAACTCACGCGCATCTCTTGTGTTATTCCAAAGCATCGCGACAACCGAAAATAAACTAAATTATTCTTAGCGTGAGAGTAGCGAGTTTGCTAATTCATCGAAATATACAAAATTCCAGAAATTTTCAAAATGGAGCGAAACACGTTGAATTGTTGCAAAATTTTTCATTGCTTCGAAGCTTTCGGAGAATAATTGAAAAGTGTTGAACTCGCGCGAAAGCTTTAAAAAAAGAACGTTAATTTTCCATGGCCTTGTTCTCGATATTCGCAGGAGACGACGAATGATCGAGGACCACCGAGTTTACCAGTGGTTTGGGACATTGAGTTTTAGGGGTGGCTGGCTACGGTACACCAGGGATGATTAATGAACCTTGCTCCACCGTAAAGCATTCCCAGGCATATCTCTTATGTTAATAATTAGACTTCAGTGGAACAAACAGTTCTCGAGGTGAAATCAAGACTCCCTAATGTTTCCAACTGCAAATGAAACAAACTAACATCGCACAAACAATCATAACAGCCAATCCGGTAATAATTTCTTCCAAAAGCGTGTATCACGCAAAAGTTTCCCAAATCCGGCCGCATTCCCCTAATCGATGCCTCCGTAATTGAATTCAGATTTCAGTTTACGAACAACGCCTGTCGATCATTAACTTTCCGCGGAGCGCGGGGAACCAAAGTGAAAAAGACCATAATAATTGACCTTCTTCATTCATCAACTTTTTCTTACTCCCCCGCATTCGCGATCGGAGTGACGTGTGTCCGAAAATACACACATACGCGAGCACTCACAGAAATGCGCTGATAGAGAACGAGAGAGCGAGAGAGAAACGCACACACGAGCTCTGGTAGTTAGCGAAGTGAGGCGAGGAGGTAACCGGGCTGAACCATGGGGGTTGGCGGTCGGGGGTCGCTAGACCGGCGGTGGCAGTAACGCGATAAACGGATTAACGGCGGACTGGAACCCGAGCCGGTGGGTTCCTGGGTTGAATTCTGGGTGGAATGGCCTGCAGGGGACTGCGAGCGGGGGGTTGCGCGGGGTACGCGGGGGAGGTTGAGTGGGATTCGGTGGTGGCGCACTCGGGTAAATGGCGGTGAGGGGCAGAGGGCTCGGCAGAGTGTGGCTGGGTCGGGGAATGTCACGACATCGCACGTTGCCCGACACCACCGATCTACCGCGTAACCCCCGCCCCGAGGCAATGCCGCCCCATCCGCCGCCCGCATCAAAGCTTCGCTTGGACGGATCCACCACCACAGAGCTCCGGCTTTCTTTCTTTTTTCTTTTTCAGGCCACCTACGCAAAGCACGTTCCAACATTTCACCGACCGCCCCCCTCCCTCGAACCTCGGACCAGCGGTTTTCCACAGAACGACGGTTGCTAATTCCGCCGCCGAGGCCGAATCCCTCCCGCGTTACCAGCGCGGGCAAAAAACATTTTTCCTCGTTTTTTTTTTGTTTTCGCGTTTTCGTGCCCCGTCCACTTGCGGGAGGGAGCATAAAGACGGGCTCGGCTTTTTACGCTTCTCCTCTGTTTTCCCGCTTTTTCGGTCAACACGACAACGCGATTGATGCGGGTATTTTTGTACCGTTGATGAGCGATTCCCGATACTCTGAAATGGACTTTTTTTTCGTTGAGTTTGGAGGTTTGAGTGATTGGAAAAGTGGAGTGAAAAATGAGTGCGTTTTCAGGTAGAATAAAGAGACCGGTGTTTCTAGAACGAATGTCGAAGTTTTATTCGGTTTTTTGTTCACGAGAATGGAATCAAATATCCGCGGTTTTCCGAGTTCTGATATCGAATCGTTTGATTCGTACAATCGCGTTTATTTAGAGTAATTACATCATGACTAATTGAATTATCAGCGCGTTGTGCAAATCACTCGATTAACGAAACCGATAAATTAATATCGCTTTACGGTTTTGAAAATTGCATCTAAAAGTGCGAACTCTTTTGATGACCCCGGGACGTCGTCGAAAGCATTCCAAATTCGCGTTTCGCGATTTATATTCGAATTTAAACCCTCGCATATCGCACAATCAATCTCCTCGAAAACTGTCCAGTACCAAATGATCCCGATGCACCAGGTGATAAGAAAACTTTTAACGCGTACTTTTACTCTGTAATGGACCCCGGACATTTATTCTTCATGTTGCGTTTAACAATCTCAAAAATCCTGAAACCATATAAAATGGAACAGCCCGAAGAGTAGCGTGATAGAGACGGAGAAAAAGAGGCTGGGAGGAGGGAAAAGGACAACGGCTCGACGGCTAAGTCAAAATGGCGACGGGATGTAAGAAGACCGTGCCCTGCATTTTATCGCGGCGGCTTCATCTTTATTTATCGCCGATACGACGTTACGGCATATATATCCCAGTCCCCGAGGGATTCGCAAGCGCGAAAGAAGGAACATGCGGGAGCGAGAGAAGACAGGCTCGTGAGAAATCTTCGTGGAACGTAGAAGGCCAAGAAAAAGGTAGCGGGAGGGAGTGGCGAGGTGGGAGAAGGTTCGCTCGGACCCGAGGAATCTCGAAGGTCGATTAATTATAGCGTTCTACCGGTATAATATATCGTAGAAGCAGGCCATCTCGGCTCTTCTCGCTCAATTTTCGGATCCCTTGGATCTCGCTGCCCTCGAATCTTAATTACCGATCTTTCAACGTCGTCCTCCGAAATCGCGATCGCGTTAAACAAATTTCGTACCGCGGTAATCACTCTTTATCGAAAACCACGTAAGTGCGCGGAGGAAAAAAAATACATCAAACCCGACACTCGTGGCGTGGAAAAAGAAGAAGCCACAAATTGATCGATGATAAATGCGTGAAGCACGGTTTGGGCATCGAATTATCGTCTCCTTACACGAAAATAATCATCATCGCCCAACTTGTACAGCGATTCTTTGATAAATTTCTTGCCCTTTTTTTTTTCTTTCTACGTAATTACTCCTCGTTATTCCAAATCATTCGAATCTCATTTGAAGTTTGTCGAACGTTTTCCCTGCGTCCCCGGGGCGATAAGAAACGCGAGGCCGCCGCGTGATAAGATCATCGACATGTGTCGAATGCAAACGCGTCCATTAGAAATGGGACGTTTGATAAGATGAGCGGCGTTCCGCGCAGTGTCCGGCGGACACAGGTGAGCTCGTTGTCCGCCGAGCGTGTGAAGATAACTTAATATCTACGCACGTGCACGAGCTCGGATACGCGCAGTCGCCAATTATAGCGCGAACATGTGAGAGCGTGTACGTGCACGGCGGCGGCACGGAGCTAGAACAGAGCCCGCGGTATATCAGCGCGAGCGGAGCTCACTCTACGAGCACAGAGGGGACGTCAAGCACCGGCTCATTGGCCGCGGCGCATAATTAATGGGGGCATAAACCCTGGCTGACGTTTCTATGCAAATGCCAGCCTCCGCGATTTCTCTCTCTCTGTCCTGATGCGCTCGACTCCCTCGCTCTCTCTGCCCGAGCGGACTCCGCGTCTTCTGATTTCACCTCTCCCTCTTTTACAGCACCAATAAAACGTTTTGCCGGCTTGTTAGGGTGGCGGTGATGACGATTCGCCTCGGGTACGCGGCCTGATCAAGAGGAACGCCGGTACCTGAATTAGCCGGGTACATTAGCGAGCGTTCTCTAACGTGGGGTCACCCTGGGAGCATTTCTTCGACTTGCCGGAAAGGATGAGCTACTCGATGCGATTAATTTGGTTTAACGCATTAAAGCGGGAATAAAAATTTATAAAGAGCGCGGTTTTTATCGCTTCGATACCGATACAACACGCAACGCCACGAAAGGATGACATTGAAGTACACAATTTATGTTGAAGGCGCGAGCGAAAATCAGCGAAAAAATACTCTTTTTTTTTTGTCTCGCGAGGCGATGATTATACGAGAGTTTTTTTCGCGAAGAGAAGGAGTTCGTCGCGGCAATGACGAATCTACGGCACGTAGGTGCCGTAAAACTGCGGAGGGGCGTGTAATGGATGAAAATAAGGACAGCGAGGACGATGTGGGGCGATACGCGCTGCGCCATTTACAGTCGGCGCGTAGCGTGTAACGTTGAAACGGCGCGTTCGCATTTCGACACGAGCACCGGCGACCAAGGCAGTCAACCAGGCGGCCAACTCGCCGGCCAACCAGCTAGCTAGCGAGCCAGTGAACCAGTCTGTCGGGTCATTATGAGTGCCAGGCAAACGCCGACGAGCTATGCATCATTAATGGCCCTCGTGCCACTGCCGGCTACGGCTCTCACGATACGCGGACCGACCGTACTCACCGTACAACTTGTAAATTATAACCGACTTCCTATTGTCGCCAAAGACGAAATACCTCCGATTCAAGGATATTTAGGTTTTATCCTTGTTCATGCTTCATGGCGAATTTTTATCTTCAATCATTGCAGAGAAACAAGAGAGTGAATGAAGAATAAATATGTGTAGTTACAACATTTTTGGATTTTTTTTCTTGATAGTGTGATTTATTTTTCGGAGCTGGAAACTTGTCACACTTTTTTAATCTAACTTCATTAATCGATAATTTTCCGGTTGGAAATTTGCATGCATATTACGGAAACTTGATTTTAATTTGTATGTCAAAAAGCTCGATTTATCGCCGGCAATAAGAATTTACGTTCGCTTTTTCATAAGCTTTTATTTCTTCCGGATAAAATCTAGCGGCAAGTGATGATTACGCGTATTGTCATGTACGTAAGATTTCAAGATATGCCGTGAGAAATATTCCGGGCGAGCAGATGTTACAAGCTGGCCTAGGTAAGTACGGAGAAGCACGTGCGAGTAATACCGTGTTTAGTTGCGAATCTGATAAAGCTCGGGCATCGAGTCATCCGTGTACTTGAAGCTCAATTTGTGTATTTTTTCCCCCGTTTTTTGGCTTCCACGTCACGTAAGAAGTTGGTAATAAGAGTGTAATTATATACACATGCGACGTCGAATAACGGGCTGCTTGACAGTTAAATTGCTTCGCCGATAAAAGTCTCTCGTAGTTAATCGAACATTCAGACGCGAAAGCTCGAATTTCAGCGAAACAAAAATTCGAGCTTTTTACGTCTCATCGTCGGCGTGGAAAACATTCTTCCGTCACGCCCACGGACTTTTTAACTCCCAGAAAGTAGTAATAGAGCATAAACGCTCGTGCATGCGAGTAACTTAATGAACCGAGGCTAAAGTCTGAGAAAAGGCTCGTGACACTTTTCGTCCGCTCCAGATTCGCCGACTTTGCGCATTCAAACGACCGTATAACTAAGCGTGAGACAACGAGCTACGTTGACGAGTCTTCCCTGTCTCGTTTCGACCCTCGTCCTCCTTACATGCCGGGAAAAGTATGGGCCCGAGTTTAACGGGGTTATCCGATAAGTGGGCTAACACGTTACCGATACCGGTAATCTTCGACACTAGAACGGAATGCGCGCTTCTCTATAATCACGGAACATTCTTAACGAATCGACTACCTTTCAACATCGCTACGTTTTCCGCTCCGTGAGCTTGAATTTTCACGAACACACGGTCCTTTATAAAACGCGCAATTTCGAAGTTTCGGGGGCGTTCGAAATTACCATTGGAGGACTGCGAAATTTTCGAGAGTCCTCGCCAAGCGCTGAAAAAACATCAAAGCATGGACACTTTTGGGTTTCCGAAATAACATCGCTCTGATTCACACGTAGCGGGAAAGTTGGTGCATTCCTAATGATACTTGTGGTTAGTTCCGAGCCACCCCATGCTCTCCCTAAGCGGTGTTTAAGCACGTGCGCTTGGCTCTGAATATCTAAAAGATTCTCGAAACGCTGGTAAGCCGCCCGGAGCCTAGATTCTCCAGCTGGCAGCGCCTTCTCGCAGCGGTCGGGGCTTCGAGCACGGTTTTCGCTAATGAGTTCTGTCCCTTCTTGCATACCGGATCGCATTTCGCTATCGGGCGAAACTGCGAGCATTACCCTCACCATCCAGTAAACTTTTGCATCGATCGTTTAATCTCATACACTAGTCGCTTTCCCTTTATTATCCGCTACTCTTTTGGCTCGCTTCGAACGTTTTTTCCATGCATTTGGAGTTGCGAGAACGTGGAAATGTGTTTCATTGCATTCGGAAGCTGGGAATTTTGACAATTACGCCTGGACCACTGCGATCGGTCAATCGTGGTCAAAGTGTTCGATTGAACCATTTAAAAGTCTCCTAAACGTGCTTTATGTTTCATCGATACAATCAATAACTCGCCGTTGTGAGGTGCAGAGAATTTCCGTCGTCGCGGGGACTCGACTAACGATGACCGAGGGGGCTAATTAGATTAAATCGCCGCGGATATTTTTGAACCTTTCGATGCAGTTGGTAAATTAATCGAATTATAAACTAAAAATGTTGCTTTTTTATGCATCCGCGGTGCACTAATTATCAACGATTCTTCATTCGTTTTAATTCCATCTGGAGCTTATCTCAAATTTATAAGATTCGCGAGAAAAAAGGGGTCGAATTCATTCGATGCCAATTCTAAGTTGAAACACAAATTGGCGAAGATTTTTATGCCGATTTAGAGACGGTCGAATTAGAATAATTTTTTTCAAATGTTTGCCCGTTTGGTCATGTTCACATTTTAATTCTCGATACGGTTATTTTTACCGCCCCAATTACCCAAATTACTTCAATCAACAGGACACACGATTTAATTAATTATTGACCTTTGTGTTAAACACTATTTGGACCTTGGTAATACATGCATTAAACGCGAGTCTTTATTATTTCTTTACTTTTTGATCTGGTTTTTTCCTGGTTCTTGTTGACTCATTTGTTGTTTTTCGGGGTTTAGATGGTGTTTCCCATAAATAATACTCAGGCGACGATTTTTTACGATCATGTGACGGCGTTCTTATTCTTAAAAAAACTATTGTAAGTTAGGTTTTTATTCTAAATTTTCCATCTGTTGTAATTTATATTGCTAACCAATGTTTTAGTATTGTAAGATTTCCTTCATTTGTTTATTTGTAGACTTGAAAAAGACTCCAAAAATCGGGAGTCGAAAGCTCGTGTGTAAATAAATTATTAATTGACACAACTTAGTCTCGTCGGGATCAGGAAATTGAGCATTTTCCCCAGGACACACGATTCTTTTATTATTTTGTTCATAATGTATTCTAAATTCACTGAAATAGAGTACGAAACAAGTTCGTTCTAAAATAAGCTCCTCAAAAGGGAAAATCACCAGTGCAATTTCCCCAGCAAAGCGCAATCTCTTAAAGCAATTAAAGATAAAGCTATTCTGCAAACGAATTTTTCCACGTCTCGTTATCTATCGCGCGGTAATCGCGTACGCTCCCCCCGATGACGTCCGTATATCTCGAACTTTTATGCGTACATATATAGACGGCTAGCGAACTCATTTATACGAATGTCGATACTTCCTGTCGCGCGGCCACGTCGGATCCCGGTAGCCATTGTTCGGCGACGGGTATTTTTCCACGAGGGCGGCTGAAGGAATAATGCCGAGGCTCATCGGATGGCCTGCATTTAGCGCGCGTCGAGGCCGACGATGTCGAGAGCGCGCGTTTGCTTATGCCAGCGCCGATGATTACCCACATATGGATGGGAGGAAAGAGCGCGCGAGGCGACGAAGACAAGGAGGGTCGCGCGGAGCGTAGCGGCGTTAATGAGCCCCGTCTCTTCGCGTAGAAGCGGGTAATGCCGCCGCACTCGGCTCACCCTCCTTGCGCCGCCGCCGCCCGCGCACTACCAACCGCGTGATACGCTCGGGCGACATGCCACACGCACGCGTGCGTGTTTTGCGTGCCGCTGCTGCACGCGCGACTCTCTCACTCGCACCTCCGGCTCTGCCCGTCCTTCTCCATCCGTCTCTCTTTCTCTTTCAGCCTCGCTCAACGTCGGCCTTGCCAGTTCCGCCTGTGCCCACGTCTCTCGCGGAGGTTACGTTTCGTCGACGAGCACTGCACGGCGTGACTTTATCTCCACTTCACGAGCGCTCATCTACAGGGTGTTCTCGTGAATTATGGATTTTTTGCATTTTACGAGACAATCGAACTTTTCCTATGATCGGGAAAACATTTTTCAGGGTGTGTCTGATTAGGGTTGGTTCGTACTACTGGCTGCTGATCCTCAGCTGGAAGGAAGTTTCAGGAAGGAAATTCCGAATGGGTTTTTTTCTATACTACACCGAATCGATCGAAAACTGCTGAGAATTTTCGTGCCGAAAAACCTTTTGAAATCATCTTTTCAAATTCCTTTGGGAATGAGGTTTTGAAAAACCATTTGAAAAATTGGGAATTACAAAAGGATTTTCGCAGCTGGATCCTTGTTCGCTTTTCGCGTTTTAGATCGAATCTATATTTATTCCGCAACCTTATCGGCTCTTGTAATAGGATTCGATGTTTTTCGCGATTGTCAAAAATTGCGTAGCGAGTATCAAATCACACACCGATACCGCATATTTACCACAAGCGAACCGGATTCGTCCGATCCATCTCATTGGCGTTGGAAAATTTTTGCACTGGCGCGAGGTCGATGCGATAACTGCAATAATTACACGGTTTTGCATTCGACCATTACGAACGTAAATAAGATGCTGATTATTACCCCGGTGGAAAAGAATCCGATGTAATTTTCATGACGATCGAGTCTTGAAACATTCAGTAGTTCCATTCCCTTTTCATTAGCGAGAAATTGACCTAATTGACACGAATTTCGGGGGGAAAATGACGGGTTCGCGAATTCGCGGCCCACCCTGTATGTTGAGTATCTCGGTCTCTGTCGTCCGTTCTTATTTTTCTTCCGCCGCTGCCTCTCCTCCGCGGCGGCACGGCTCTCACGGCGAAGACGCGAGACAAAATAGCCTCGCGCCGTCGCCTCCCTTTTCCCTCGGCCCGTCTCGTCTTCTTCTTCCTTTTGCCTTACTGTCGCCGCCGTCGCTGCCGACGGCTTCTCTCCGTCTGCGTCGCACTAACCTGCACGCTTGGGCGAATGAGCGACGAGCTACCGTACGCCGGTCGTGACCGCGACGCGTGAATAACAGCCGTGGCATGCCTCCATGAACATTGCTCGACGCACGACACCCCGGCCTCATCGCTGATTACGCACTGTAGAGGCGGTTCGCGCAAATTAGACTCGCGCTCGCTCGCAAAAAATATTGTTAACCGACGATCTCGCACTCGCTTTTAAGCTAGTTATTACATCGCTGCGAGAAATTCATTGAGCCGAGCTTTTGCAGATTTCTGATATCTCAGTAATCTTTTTTCGAAAAAAGAACTGTCGATTCCCTGTTAAAATTGTAAATTATCAAGTACTTCCGGCAAGCAAAATCTATAGAAAAAGATTCCGAAAAATGAATTTATAATTCCTTTTGCAGTAGTTAATTGGAAATAGCAATTTCCGACTGAAAAATGTTCGAGTATTCCCAACTGGAAAACCGTAGATTCCAGTAAAAAAAAGTGCCGAAAAACGTGGAATCGAATTTGGTAATTAAAAAAGTCGATTGAAAGCCAAATGGATCAGAAAAAGTATTCGTCTGAAAAAACCTCTCCGTTCCACAGAAACGTAAGTCCGCGACAACACTCCCCATATTTTGTGAATAACGAAATGCAATTCCGTTCCTCTCGTAATTGACCAGTAGCCAAGACTTTATTGGCAACGGTTGTCGAGACACTTTCTTTCTCCACACACACGGCTCGCGCAGAAGCCTCGTAAATCCAGCGCCAATATCGATAGCAGGCCGCGTGGTATGTAATGTAAGTGATATAGCCGCTCTATAAAGTCGCGCGAGTGGGCTAGCATAAAAGGCGCGAAGCCTCTAAAACGGGCGCCGCCGGCAGGCGCTAGATCACGGCACGTGTAAAAGATGTTAACCACCGGCGGCGCATTAATCGCCGTAAAGTAGTTCAAGTACACTAGCGTTACGAGCCTTCCTTTATCACGCTTTCGGCAGCGGAAAAAGGCCAAAGCGGCAGCGGAATGTACGCGGAAATCGCGATGAATTTCAGTCACCCGTTACGTTTTGCACAGGTAATACTAGGCGCATTCTCCGGCGACGCGGGCATTGCTCAGCGCGGTATATCTAGTCGACGACATGCGAGTGCGGGCGCGTGCTCAATCCCGTTCGCCGCGATAGGAAAGGAGAAAGAGAGAAAGCTGGATCACGTCGTACCACACACGACGACGCGCACGCGGACGGACTCTGCCTGCCTACATCTTGTTCCGAAAGTTGTCAATCGTAAATCAAAGGAGCAATCGCAAACCGAGCGGAACGAATGTTATGAGCGCGCTCAGTGTTACACACGCGCTTTCCGACCCGTCCACCGAGGACGATGATCACCCCGGTGATAATAAAGTAGAATCATCGCAACGACCGACCAGTCATTTGCATTGTCCTGTACCGTTACGCGCAGTTTTTCCTTTCGATATGCATTATGCAGAAACGACGTTCCGCGGAGATAATTTCACATCGACGCCCGCGTTTTGTAGGCCAGATGAAATCTCGACTCCCGCGCCAATTTCCAAGCGGCTTTTTAGATCTTACGACTCGCGGAACAATGAGAGATC
The DNA here is from genome assembly GCA_022816865.1 of Zelostemma sp. ZL-2020. Classification (NCBI taxonomy): domain Eukaryota; kingdom Metazoa; phylum Arthropoda; class Insecta; order Hymenoptera; family Platygastridae; genus Zelostemma; species Zelostemma sp. ZL-2020. Next base: position 44,169 of record JABFQM010000091.1, on the reverse strand, counting down.
GAAAGCGCGATATTATTCGCCCTCGTTGTACATCGGTGAAGCGAAAATCTGTAAAGATGCGTATCTTCGAATTTTCGTCCGAAGCTCGATCAAGCGGAAATGGTCATTGGGATGGAATGTAAGAGAAAAGTTCGCTTGATTGACTTTCGAGGCTGGATTTTTTCGAGACGCTGTATATAGGTGCAGGTAGACGGCACAAGGACGTCACTTGGGCGGCTTTGGCTCGCGAACGGAAGCGCTATGAAGAAACCACGTTCTCTTCGTCCCGTACCGCCCCGGACGCGTCGTGCATATCTTCCCGCGCCCGCTCAGCCATCGACGAGCCGACATTTCCAGCGGGCAGCGTTAACGGATGGATGGCTCGGCGGCTCTGGCTCGTCCCTCTTCCTTTAAACAACCTTCTATCCGAGGAATCTCTCTCGAGCCGTCCCGCAAGATCCATCAAGCGGCAAAAAAAAAGTTCGTCTGGATCGTATAGCGGAACGCGCGAGGGTGAGGAATAAAGGAGTGCTCCAGGTATGAAAAAATAATGATAACGCAGGCGCGTTCGTCGCGTCCCTTGCTAAGATTCGTAACCGATGAAGGGCGCGCTTTCGACACTCGAAAATCCGTTCATTTGCGCGTGGAATGAACGCTCGAGTTGACGCCGAGGTTTCGTCGAGCTCTAATTGCCGATAATTCTTCGCGATGTCGAAACTGTTTGCTTGTTTTGCTCGAATTGTTCGCGGTTATCTTTTATCTGATTCCGATTCGTTCAATAATGACTGGCGAATAAAAATCGTATGCTTTTTTTTCAGCAAGGCTTGAAGAAGAAAAAAAACAAGGTTGCCATACGACCTGGGAAACTGGAAAACCTGGAAATGTTAGGAAATTACATAAATCAGGGAAAATCCTGGAAGTCAGAACATTTTTGTCAGAGTTTTTCTGTTCAAAAACATCATGAAATATTACGAAAAAAACTATACCAATTTTATCGCCGTTTTTCACACTCTTTGTTAATTTTTTCATTTTGTTTCATTTTTTGTAGTTTTTTGTAGCGACTTGTATCATTTTGAAGAATATCGTGAGTTCCGATTTTCCGATGCTGTTTATCAAAATATCGCATAAAATTGCATAGAACGAAGTTTCGGCCGAAAGTATCTGAGTCCCCAAGTCAATGTTTCATAGAAAATCATTTTGTAATTAAAAAGTCAAGGAATTTCACCCAGAGCTTTTTGTGGGCACTTAAAGAATGCATAAAATTGAAGCCGAAAAATTGCAAACCGTCCCGATATGCGTGCGCTCTCGGAGACATTGATAAGCCGAAATCGATGTAGGCCGAAGATAAGAAACGTTTGCGCGCACTTGGCGCTACGAGCAGACGAACAAAAAAATGGCGAAGAACAAAAGAGGACAGGGAAGAGCTGCAACCGGTACAGGATGGAATCGAGACCAAGAACACGAAGCGATCGCTGAATACCAAAAGTTATCGCGACTTTTTTACATGTATTTCTATAGATGTCTGCCTACAGGGTGTATCGCAGCTACTGGGTCAGAAATCCAGTGTATTATTTTCTGGAAACTTTTAAATATCACGTCGGAGCGGTAGATAAGGGACAACTATAGTACGGCTTTCGTACTTGAAGCAAATTCGCGTTTCTAGAAGCGACGCAAATTTCTATAATAACGCGCTTGGAGAGTTAGTGGAACAGGGTGATGGAGCATTTCCATTCGTTCGTGCCTGTTAATAGAGGAGAAAATAAGGCTTCGCAATGGTTGCTGGTGTTCATACTCTTCAGCTACGCAGTTACCAAATCGTGCAATTTGGTACTTACGTAACTGGGATTCTGGAAATTCCGGGCGTCGTTGTCGGAGTGACGAGAACATTCGTTCGGAAGGGCTGGGAATTCCGTGTTCGGCACTCGGATATTTTCGTAAAAGTAACAGGATATCCTGGCCGAGGCTCGAGATAAATTGTCATTATTTGCTCATTTTCAGTTTCCGCGATAGCGCAAACAAAATACTCGAGAAACGAGTTTAACGAGCGATCGTGTTTCGCAATTTTCGTCTTCGCGCGTGATTATTGTTAACACGTGGATATCGCGGTATCTCGTTCTTGATAACACGGATTCTCGCGTCTCGAAGCGGAATCTGAGAACTCGATAAACCGCGGGAGAAATGCAATTTTCGGTACTTTCTTTAGATTTTTCGAGTAACGAGATATTTTTATCAGCATTGGTAGTTTTTGTCGAAAAAAATGTACAAGGATTTTGGCCCACCGAGTATAGACGTATATATATCTCCGTATACCCTCGGCTATGGCCACGAGTCTGTCAGGCATACTTTGCAGCTCGCACACGCAGTTTCACCCACGCGTTCACGTACAGAAACCCACACCGAGCGACTATCTCGTTTGCGTGGGTAGCGCACTTCGTGGCGCGCGTGCCGACGAGTAGAGGCAGCCCGTCCCTGCCCTCCCCAGCTCCCCTTTTTCTCCGACGCCGTCGTCGCCGCCGCCGACCTCACTGGGCAACTTCGGCCTTCCGCGCCGCTTGGCTCGAGTTCTTCCTCTCGCTCTCCGCCGCATCGAGCGCAGCCCCGAGGGCTCGTCGCTTCTGCGAGCCAAGCGGCACGGTCTCACCTTAGAGACGTTCCATATCAAGCGATCGTGACGATCTCGCTCTTCGAATACGTGTCTCCTCGGGACGACGGATACGCCGTTTATTTCGAATCGCCGCGTTCCGGTGAAACGACGGAGCAAAATGTATACATTTTTTTTATGTTTCTACGGTTTAGCGGTTTTTTACAATTGGGAACGAATGCAATTGACCTTGATTTTTAGGAACGTAATGTTACGAAATATTTGCGCTGCGATTAAATTCATCCGCATGAAAAAGTTGGACAACATCGGTGCAATCTGCAAATCGTTAACGAAGATCATGCGATTTTTATACGCGTTCGTTTCGTGTACTCACGTGCGAAGAATATTTTTCGAGATTGATCAGCAGACGCGAATTAAAAATTCGCGCGATGCAATTGGCGGGGAAATTACGTATAACGCGCTTGGAGTTAAAAAGAGCGATCTTTAATTAACGATGGAATATGCGACGAAGTAGATCGAGATACGGAGTTTTACTTTTTTCTTTCCTTTATTTTGTGGGTAAATTTAAACAGGATCATATGAAACTTCGAACGGCTTATTAAATTTTCAAACCAGATGAAAATGTGGATTCGGGCCATTCGTTTTAATTATTCCCTTCGATGTGCTTAATTAAATATTTAACTTTTATGATACATCATACATGTACGCTTTGTAATTACCTAAAATTTATTTCATCACGTCCGATGTGCTGCAAAAATCGAAATTTTCTGAATTTCTTCCCGAAAAGAATCGATTACAATATGAAAAATTCTAAAAAGATCAATTAATTCAAAGTCTCTTCTTTTCCTTCGGGCCGATTTTCCCGTTCCCTCAACCATGTCCACGATTTCCCAAGAAAATATCAATTTTCGCGGCGCAATCGTTCCCGATACAGCGAACTCGATTGCCCGAACGATGAGAAAGAAAGAAGCGTATTAATTAAAAAAAAGGCGCGAATGGAAATCACGAGTACGAAACGGCGCGGGAGTTACGCAACAATCAGAAATCTGAAAAATCGACCCGAATCCGCGCGCGATCACTTGATATGGAACGGCTCCCAAGCCTCGTCAAGCCCTCCCCGCCCGCGGCACTCTCTTTTGCCACCGACGCGCTCGTTCTCGTCGTCGCATGGCCGTTACGAGAAAGGAGCGAGAGCGCGCGCGGCGGTCGGCTCGCACGCTCACGCTCGCACTCGCGTGCAAATACGTGATCGCTCACGTTCGTGCACGAGCTGCCGCCTTCGCGCTCTCGGCTCTCGGCTCTCTCGCTTTTTCCGAGCGAGACGGAGGAGACGATACCCGCAGGCAAGGGCGCGCGTGAGCCAACGAGCACAAACCCTATCTCTCTCTCGCTTGGTCTCACTTTTGTCTCTCCGTCAGCGATGCCGCCGCCGCCTCCTCCTCCCCCCCGCCCCCCTTATTCCACCCGCCGCCCCCCCACATCTCGCCCCGAGTAACGCGCGCGATCTGCAGTCCCCTCGCGCCTCGTCGCTCACTGCCACCAACCAGGGCCGCATCCACGACGATTTCGCCAGTTTTTCGTATTTTCTTTAGGTCTCCCGATTATTAATCGTTTTTATTTCAACTAATTACTGATACCTCGCGATATTTTTATCTATTTCCTTCATTTGACTGTTGATAAAAACGTTCGATTCCGATAACGCGAATCGGGAATGTTCTAATTTTTTATCGCTTTCGTAACGAGATTAGGAATAGCGACGAGTCGTGAAAAATGTATGATTACAGCAACGGGTTTGTCATTATTTTTCAACTCGTATATGTGCGCTTCATTTCTCATTAGCATTTAATTGTTCGGCAAATTAACCGGCGTTACATTGCACCGAATGTATCGAATTTTAATCGCTTCCGATGGAGGCTACTTCACTTTATCCCATTGTACTTTACGTCATTAACATTTTTATCATTTGCGTTTCTTATTGATTATTCATTGTTTTTCCTGTCGATTCGATCCGATGTTTTTAATTTTTCGAGAAACTGAAAACTCTGTCGAATCAAGAGAACATTTCATTCTCCTGATAATTCACCAAAGAGAACCAATCCCGATAAAAAATGGACGAAAACCCGATGGGAAGATGCGTGCGAAATACAAGACGAGCTGGTTTTTCCCGCGCCTTAATCCGAGCCTGCAGCTCTCCACTACTCCTCTCGTCCCGCCAGCCGGTTCACGGCGAGGAGCTGAACGCGACTGATTGCACCCTCGCAGTTCGTTGTCGTCGCTTCTCGCGATAGCACGTCGATGATTCACCGGTTTCGCCACGCAAAGGCATCAACGCGAAACGCGCTTTCACCGTCTCTTCCGAAACAACAAGTGCAATCTCTCCAGTGATTATCGTCGCCCAAGAAAACAAATTCCCCCTGCAATAACCCGGAACCAGCTCGTGCAGAAAAAAGGCCAAAGAAAGGGACTCGCGTCGCGAAAATAAGCGGGCAAAGTGACGAAGCGGCGAGCCCGTGTTTTGAAAACAATCTCGGGCACGGTTTTCGCGGCACGTGGTGCGCGTGACGCGCCTCCTCGCTCGCGAAGCCAAGGGATTCTCGAAGCGATTCCGGCAGTACGCGTCCGGCGGTCTCGTGGTGTGCGTCGTTACGAGTGTTCGCGCTCCCATCGAACCACGTGGCTGTTTCCCAGCAGTGTTGATTCGTCATGCTTCGTACCGAGGACTGAAAAAACAGCGAGTGACGTTTCTTGTGCGCCATCCGATAGCCCTAAGCCCGGAAAAGTATTTCAGGAAAGAAAAAAAAACGAAGGACAAGAGTTTTCGGGGTGGGGAACGTGGGGGGGAGGGGGAGGGGGGGGCGGTGGAGGGCCAAGTCGTGATCGTGGAGACGTCGCGCCGAACGCGATGCTGAGAGTCTCAGCCTCGTTTAATGCACGAAGGGTGAAGAGATCGAGGGCCGCAGGGGCCTGCTAAGATGACCGCGCGTCTCCAGTCGCTGAGGCACCAGGAGAAGAAAGCACCGGGTAGCAGCCACAGGCAGCACCAGCAGCAAGTCGTAGCCCAGGGATCGAGTCCGAGTCCAAGCCCGAGTCCTAGCCCCAGCCCCACCCCGAGTCCAAAACATTCGGACGGACGTAGAGTGAGTATTTCGAATAAATCGTGAATAAAAGTTGGCGAAAACGCGAAAGAAAGAGGAATCCCGGGAGTTTATAACTTGGGAGCATATTTCCCATTACTTTTCATTGAATTCGCAAGAACCGCGATTAGATAAGCGAGCTACGAGGAGGTCCACAAAGTGACCTAAGGTCACAAGTGCGAAATATATATTTGCATTTTCATTATTACGATAAATAATAGCACATGTGTGCACGCGTACGTAACGTATCGTACGTTGTCAACACGCGCTTTGAGTGACGTGGCCTGACACGGTGTGGCTCTTGATGGGTTGTTTGGTCGGGTTATTCATCACGCGTCGCGATATACAAGTAGAGACTCGGGGAGCCCAACCCTCTAATCTTGCCTCGCGCCATCAACGAGTACTCGCCGCACGGCATGTGCTCTGTTTACACAGGCCTAACTTTTCTTTCTATCTTCGTCGCGAAACTGTATACTCGCGTTTGATGAATGAAGAATAGAAAAAAAATGAGGAATGTTTGGGAACGTTTGAGCTGGGATAAAATATGTTTATGACGTCGGTGAACGTGTTTGTTAGTAATGAGGAGTACGGGAACGCGCGTACCCTTCGTTGTGCATCAACGATTCACCGCGACGAGGTCGAACACCCACGCGTACGCGCCCCTGACTCGAAAGATTCGTGGGCGTTTGGCTTGCTGATAATCTATGACGATTCACAGCCATCGGAGATCCTGTTCGATGACCAGTTCTTACCATTCATTTCGACATTATTTATTCTTTGTTCACGTGATAATTATTCGCTTTACCGATTACATGCAAATGAGCGATCTAATCTCCTTACTTTACTTTATAAAAGTGTTTTATCGGGTCGAGAAATGTTTAAAATATTTTAGCGGGGAAACAATGGGACTCGCGATGTAAAGAGAAAAATTGATAAAGAATCGTAAAAAGTTTGGGAAACGCGAGGCGTCCTCTTATCGCGTCTCTTTTTCTCTTTTTATCTCGAGCATTCCCTTCGGTTTTTCTCGCCGAGTAACGCGTGCTGCTTTCGACTTTTTCCCGGCGCACTCTTTCGTTATTCTTTATCACGGCTCGCTCCTCTTTTTCTCGAGCATCGAGGCGTTGACTGTCGGCACTCTGCCAAGCTACTCAGAGCAGCTCGTGTGCCGTTGCGAGGGCAGACCACGCGGAATAAAAAGGGGAGCGGTCGAGATAAAAAGAGGCGGAATCCGACAGGGGGGAAAAAAAAAAACGAATGGGAACTGATAGCGCGCGGACGACGGATTTTCGAGTCATTATCTCTTCCTTTGTCCGCTTTCTCGTATCGCGAAAATGAGCACTTGGATCGGTACATTCGGAAATTATTCCTCGCGAGTTCGAGGCGCAAAATTGTACATTTAGTTGAGAAACTTTCGTGGATACATCGACGTTTGCGAAGGTAACCAATTAATCCAAGTTTCTTCTCTTTGCTCGTTCGTAGGCCAACAAACCCCTGATGGAAAAGCGACGGCGAGCCAGGATCAACCAATCTCTCGCGGCGCTGAAGGCTCTGATCCTTGACAGCGCCCGCTTGGAGAATACGAAGCACAGCAAACTCGAGAAAGCTGACATTCTCGAATTGACTGTTCGACATCTCCAGAGGCAGCGATCCCTCGCGCAACCTGGTCTGTCCAGGTACAAGGCCGGCTACCAAGATTGTTCGAGAGAGGTAAGCGCTCGAAAAAAACTTTCAAAACTCGTCATTTCCGGGTTTCCCATCGACCGACTCACATATCGATGGAAACAATCGTCGAAGACACGAAAAGCGAGGGCGAATGTAGAAATTCAAAGTTCAGGGAGAGCGAAAGGTATTCCGACGAATAGCGGCGAGGCCATAAAGTTTCGCGATGGGTAATTTGAATTCCGCGATGGTCCGAAGCTGTGGCGGTGCGGGGTTTTTTTTTTTCATCGCACGGTATTTTCGCTCGAGTGCGCCGCACGTAGGTACAAATGTAGATGCGGAGAGAGACCCGTCGCTTATCGCGGAATTACGAGGAGCCGGAACGGCGCAGCCTCGCGATTGGATAGCGCGGTGGCACGGCTGCGACAGTGCCGGCGGTGGAGCTATAAATCGGAAAAGGAAATAAAAAGAATCCGGGAACGTTTCGAGCAGCGGCGGCCGCCGCGGTGCCGGCAACACGATCCACTTCGATATTTATACGCGAGCGAGCAGGCAACCCGTGCGAGCCTTAAGGCACACCCACATTGCACGAGCTCGTTGCTGCTTCGTCAATTTCAATCGTCGACGGAAAATGTTCCATTTTCATTAGCCGCCGATTTTATCGCGTCATTGCGCAAGTTATATACGCCGGAATAATCGCATTTTTTGAAGTTCACGGTTCGGATTCCTCGGGATTGCATTTCTCTCGAAATTATGAGGGCGATTCTCGGACTTTTTCAGAGTTTCTGGCTGGAAATGCGATTTCCTCTGATTATAATCACTGGAAAATTAGTCTTTGTTTCATGATAATCATTTTATGGAATTTGAATTATAACCTTTTTTATTCAGATTCTTTCTTATGAAGATTAATTTTGGCAAAAATTTTATCTGATAAATAGAAAAATCTCAAATTCATTTCCGCATTAATAAAAGCCCTAACTTGAGCAAAAAGTCCTTACAATTTTCTCTATTTTCAGTAATTCCAAGACTTCCAAATTTCCCGGTTTTCCTCAAAAAGAAAACATGGTCCATTCGAAAATGGCCGATGCGCCGTACGCCGCATAATTTCGAAAACTTTCAAGCGCAATAAACTTTCCTATAGCCTGCCAAAACTGCAGCATATTTTCCAGCGTCGCGAATCCCGAAAAGGATGCGAAATTTTCGGCGCGTCCGGATTCCGTGCGGCACAGGCATCGGGTCGAAACGTGCCGAGGCGAAGGAAAAGATAAATATCGTGGCCGTCGCGGCGCAATAAAAAAATAACGACCGCCCGGCATCCATAATACATGCGATTCGTGTCCTCGCGCGGGTTACGTGTCGTCGACGGCGTTACGTTGTTCCGAGAAATTCGTCACCCGGCACACACACGCCGCCTCATCGCATGCATACATTCATAAAAGCAGCGACATCGATGGCCAAACTTTTACATATGCAGACTACGCAGCATCAGCGCCGGATTCGGTTATTGCTTTATTTTGAACCGGCGACCCATAAAAGCTCGAGATCGCCAGGCCAGCCGGTTCTACATGCGGAGCGTAAGTTTCGTCCTTGTTATGCCGGGAATCTAACAGCTTTCCTTCGCGCTGAACTCTCCTTTCGTGACGCACAGCCACGACCGCACGCTGCCCATGCCTCCCGCTTCGACATTGTCGTGCGTCACGTTCCCATTATCAGTCGAGCGTGTCTCTCGAGCTACCGAACTAAATGGTCCTCGCGCCAATCTAGTCCACGCATCGTGGATGTCCTCGAGCATAGATAAGACCTCCGCTACACACGCGGCACGCGACCAACTCGACTAGTTTCTCTCGCCCCAGCTAAAACGAGTCGCGGCGACTTTTTCCATCGCTCGAGTCAAGTTTCAAGTCCACCGTTACTCTTTATGCACGCGGTAGCTGTCGAAATTCTCGTTTCATCACGCGGATTTTCTCGTTTTCTTTCAGGTGAGTCGATATCTCGATGCACCGGACATCATTACCGGTAATACCAGCCCGATGGACCCGGCGGTCAAGCAGAGGCTGCTGCGCCATTTGGACAGCTGCGTCTCGGAGCTAGACCTGGATTTGGGCTCGCGTCCCGATAGCGGTTTGGGTAGTAGTCCTGGTAGCGTGACGGACCGGGTTACGGGAGCGACGAGCCCGGTCCCCCTGGACCATCACGCCCCTCCCCCGCCAAACTGCAGCGCCGCGTTGAACCCGAGTCTTATAAAAGCGGAAATCCCGGAAGTCGACGTCGCCAGACCGGACAGCAGCACGACGGCCGGGGACGAGAACAACAACAACAGCCGGCCAACCTCCGCCTTCAGCCAAGCGAACCCCGCGGTTCTCGATCCCCATAATCCCGGCGCTATACCCATGGATCAAGCCTCCACGTCTCAGCAGAATCCCAATATGCTCTCGGTCGTTCAGGTCATTCCTTCCAGGCTACCGGACGGTCAAGTGGTCTTCTTACTTCCTAGTCATTACGTACAGTTGGCCGCTGCCGCCGCGGCCAACGGCATTAGTATCGGACCGAATCCCCCAACGGCGATCTGGGCGGCGACTAACATGTCGCTCCTCAAAGCCACGGACAAGCTGATAAAGAGGCCGCTGGATGAATCGCAGGATTGGACGGACGGGCATGGAAAAGCCAACAAAAGCGCCAGGATGGATCAGCCGGATCAGCCTCTGGACTTTACGACCTCGAAGAAACTCAAGAGCGCCAGGCAGATCCTCGATGTCGAGCATCAAATCGCGCGTCAGACGGAAAACACGGTCATACACGATGAAAGGGCTCTCGGTCACGTCAAGGGCGAGGATGGCGTGGCCGCGGTCTCGCCCATTGGACAGCAGCCTGTTAAGGACGAGGAGGGCATGTGGAGGCCCTGGTAGAGAGGGATCTCTATGTTCCGTTATGGGTTTCTAGTGATTTTGTGTACAGTTTTCGAGATTATTCGGGATGGGAGATGAAGGATGCTTCCGAGGTGTTTACGTTGATTCTAGCAGATTCATTTTTCTAAACGAGTATTTGGAGGTAACGAAGCACCGAAATCGTCGTTTCTAATGTCTTTGTAAAATTTTACTCGCGTCAAGAATCATTGTTTCCGTGCTCGCCGCGATGAAAATCCGGCGAATATAGAGGAATCTTCTCGATAAAGTTAGCAAATGTTACAGTGTACGAGCTAAACGGACTTTCGACTCTTGATTCTGATATCGCGAAGATTTCGTCGATCAACAGGTTTTCAGAAGTAGCTACTCGTCTTTCTCTTATAAAGGATCTGGAATCAATGAAACGAAGGTGCTAGAATCTTCGAATTCCATGAGTTTTTTCTGCTCGTCTCAGCTAACTTGCCGGAATAATGAAGTATGTAGCGCGAGAGGCCCTAATCGGAGATAAAAACGAGTTGGGAAAAAGGTACAAAATTTTTACGAAAAAAAACCACAAAACCGGACGAGACGAGCGATATCCTTGATCTTTGAGTGACATCGCTGAAGATTTCAGGAGGATTCGTGTAATACGTAGACGCAGCACCAATTACAATAAGCATTTCTTCGTGCGTTTTCGAAATCTTGTTGGAATCTTCACGAGAGATCGACGGTGTTTTCCTTCCTGTGTTAGCTGAAACGTTCTGATTTTCATTTTCAAAGGCTGTTACGTAAGCGTCTGTTGAATATAAAAACTGACGCGATAGTCTTCGATTGATGAATGTCGTAATATAGACGACGAACGAGTGATAGAGAGAAGCGTGAGTGAGATTCTTGTATTTTTGTTAGTCTACTGTCTGTAAATAGTTACCATCGAGATTCTTGCTACTAAAAATATAGATTTATTTTGATGTTATCTAGGTGTAAATGTAAGCGGCAAATGTGCAAATTAAACAAGGATCATTGCAAATTTAAGATGTAGAATTGATCATCTAGCATACAATTATGTCTATACTTGTTAAATATCTGAAATTCGATTTCGTATTCAATGTACTTAGTTATGCAGTCAATAAATGCAAATATTGAGCTGTAGGTATAAAATAATGCCTGTTTTCAGCGTTTCTTACTCGTTCCGGCTTTCTTCATTCATTTTCGATTTTTTTTTTCAATTTCCGTTACTTTTGATTTAGTTTTTTTTAAATTTCTTTATTCATAGACGCGAAAGTTTATTTTCATTGTAGGTACACATTAGTTTCGATATCGATAGATACCAAAAATGACAAAGCCGAAGAACTCCATTGGTAAGTTACAAATTCTTTGTTAAGAATCGGAAAAAATATTTGTGATGTTACATAATTAATTTCATTAATTATGCCAACGTTATTAATTAAACAATATCTTCTTCTGTACAAAACAAAATACGCGAGTGAAAAAACTAGAAAAAAATGCTCGTAACGAACAACTGCAAATTTTTAGTTTTATCCAGTGAAAGATATGTATTTCTCAGCTTATTTACATTTTCGGCAATTTATATTGTTTACAGGATAATTTGCAACAAGTTTACGGTAGCGCTTCGAAAAACTATTCATTTGCAAAAAATATGTATTTGTTTAAAGAATTGTTGAACGACTTACTGAACAAATGCATTTATCTTATTTGCAAATGAATAGTTTTTCAAAACGCTACCGTAAATTTGTCGCAAATCGTCCAGTGAACAATATAAATGGCAAATTAGCTGAGAAATAAACATTTTTCACTGGAAAAACTGTAACAATTATCCATTTTTCGTTATGAGCATTATTGTATAATTTTTCCACTCACGTATTTTTTCGTGAAGGAGAAGGTACTGTTTTATAAATTATGCTGCCATATTAAATAAGATTATTTATACTCCATTATAAATATTTCCCAATTCGCTCTTGCATTTGGCAGCTAGATTACGTTAATTATTGTATCTCAATTTTTATCATTAATTAAATCTATTCTTCGAAGTGTACATGATTATAATAAACTAGACGCGGAAACAGGTACAACTTTCGAATTAAGAATAATTCTCTGATGATAAAAATTTTAATCAAGCTGAGTTAAACAATTAATAACCGGAGTAGAAAAAAATCCAAATTTTTAGCTTCCTATTTTGTTTGTATTATTCATTTACCACTCCGAATACTCACCCTTCCAAGCCTCGTGCACAGAATGCTCAAGGTGAACGATCATCGATGACTATATGATTCGAATATCGAATCATTAGTCGTTCTCACGCTCAGGAAGGAGAGTTGTATCTCCTCATCGTGGTTGCATCAACTCCGCTGTTAGGCAGAGAGATAGTGAAGATCTACTACAGAAATGATCCTGTGAAGTATGATCTTAATTAATAGCTGCACTTCAAGCCTACTTAACAACTTTAACGTAGGTACTAGCTTGCGGGAAAAAGATTGAAGCTGACACCTAGCGGCGAATCAACAAAACACCCACCGCGCAGCCCAAATGAAAACGGCGCGAAAATTCAAATGTATACAACAAGTATGAACACTGAAATAATCGAAAAAAGAATTATAAGTTATCGAGAGTGCACGGATTAAGAAGGCTTATTGAAATAGTTGGAGATATCTTTCCGTGTGAGAAGGTGAAGATTGGCAAGCGGGACAATAGCAGCCGCGAATCGATGAGAGGAGGCGAATGAGCGGTCACACGAACACGGTGGTAACGAGATTTTAATACCCTGACGGCTTTGGTAGTAGACTGCTTATGCGAGAAGCCCGCTCATACATTACATGCGATGTGTATGCTAATACTGCGCCTCAATTAGCGACCCGACAAAACCGGTGTACAAAAAATAATAACGTTACGCTGGCAGCGCAGCTCTTTAACGACTCGGAATCGAAAATGTTCGCTGCCCGTATAGAGGAAACGAAATCACAGTCAACAACAAGTGTTTCCCATCAATTTTCGGGTACGCATTTTCGGAGCCAGCGTCGCGTGAAAACGTTGCGAATGTTGAAATAACGTCGAGTTTCTGCGACAATGCGTGAATTTGGAAAAAGTAGAATCGCCGGCAAATGTAACTTACGGCTTCTTAGAAGCCAGAGCTGGAAAATCGAGGGTCACGGAACGGTTTCATGTTCCCTTAAAACACTGCTCGCATCAGTTAATCAGGATTTAGCTTTTTTTGAAGTATGGAATGTCTAAGTCTTTTCAGCATGAACGCTGCTTTATAGCAGTTAAAACCACCTGTTACTGACTCGTGCCAAACTTTGCCTTTTTCCTTTTCGCGAAACACGCGACCAACCGCCCGCGTTAAAGCTCCATATCTGTTTCGCGACATGTTCCGCACCGACGCAGTTTTTTTATTTCTCGATCGCGATAAAAAGTTGACTGATCGAGTTGTGTATTATTGCAAAGCCGTTCGGTGCTTGTTTTATTAATAAGCGATGAAGGAGAAATCTAATCGGCCTCGGAACTGAAAAACGAAATTTCGAGCACGGAGATTCGTTTTATTTTCTGTCGAATTTTATGGGAACGAAAAATCGTGAACTTGGGAGTGGAAACTTTTACTACACCAGTACCATTACTTCGATGAAACGTTACATTTCACAATTTCCGTACGTTTCTGCCGTTTTTACATTTCCGTCGTAGTTGTCAAATGTTACGAGTCGTTTTATCTTCGATGCATTCAAACTTTCATCAAACTTTCCGGTCCGTCGCGGTGTTTTTGAGGAGCACCGACTTGTCTCGCATCTTTCATGACTACGAACAATTTCCAGGGCGGGATTTTTTCGTTCGTCAACCATTTTCGTTGGGGCTATTTTGCAAAGAAACATTCATCAGCAACGAATAATTGTCCGCTCGCGGTAAAATTCTGATCTGTTGCATGAAAACCGTTCAATGGGGAAGAAATTCGAATCCCCGGAAGCAGATCAGAATTTTACGGCGAGTGAATAATTTCTCTTTGGTTGCATTTAAATCTTGAATCACCTTTCCAATGATTTTTTTGGATCTCGAATGATCATTGACTTCCGGTGTTGGGGTTATTAGAATCAGCGATTCAGTCGAATGTGTCGAATGTTGAGGTATACTGTATTCCAGCTTTATCTCATCTGCACTGTTAATCTTGGTTTGACTCCTGGTTGTGAAAGCAGTGACACTCTGCTGTGACAATGTGTTCATTGTCGTCGTTTGTACGAAATTGATCGTTTGGTGAAGTCTTGAACGAGGTCCCATAAGATTGGTTCCGCTTTTTGACAAAATTTCGAGAGGTTTGCTCCATGAAGGTTTCAGTGTCCAATTCGATTTTAATGTGGAACCAGGTCGAGCCCCGTCTGGTTTTCCGAGCACGAAAAGTATCATTATTTCGATGATCATTCCTGAAAATAAATAAAAGTGCTGCAAATTTGGTGTTTTAATATAAAGTTTATACCAACGTGTTTTTTTCCCGCGCACTGATTCATTATATTCAAAGTTCTTTCGGTTCTAATAATGAGAATTTTCGCATTCATAAAAAGCAAACTTGGTCTACCCGGAAAACTGACTAAAAAATTAGTATTTTCGTCAAACTTATTCGGAGTGTGCAATGTTGAATTCAATTGAGGCGATCCAGTAACTACGAATTCTCTCTGTGTGTAGAATAAACGTATAATTTCGACGTTGTCCAAATTTATCATGCCGGAAAGGTTTTTTATTGAATTATTCGATAATTTTCTTTTGTATTATCGTGTTTAGTTATTATCGTTATATTTGTACTTTTTATAATCATAAGTAAAATTCGTCAAATATATTTTCATCAATCTCAAATTGCCTGGAAAAACACATTTTTAGTAACAAATGTATGCTAAAATGTTGGAAGACTTTGTAGTTGTTTAACCAGAAAAAAGATCGAACTTTTGCATTCAAACGAATCATCGACTGTCGGTAAACTTTTCGATTGTTGATACAAGAAACTTTGTCTGTCGATAAGACTGTGACCTACAACGAGTAAGACATCTGAAGCATCGTTTCAGCGATGGTAACTCACTGCTGGCACGATCTGTTTATAATTCTGGAATATCTATTGTAAATAAGAACATTTCTACCAGCGAAACTTTTTCGAAAATTACCAAAATACAGCAAGCAGGCTTAGAAAAAATACAAAACGAAGAAATGCTATTGATTCAACAGAAAATAATTAATATAAATCGATCGATGAATTTCTAAACGACATGAATTTGATAACTCTCAAGTATCACTACATTGACCGCGTTTTAGTATTTTCAAAATCATAAATTCATTCATTAAAAATTTATAAATCTCTCTCAGAAATTTTTATTCAAAAAACTTACTGGAAAAGATATTCCCACTGCGCATCTTATGCCACTTGAATTTTCCTTTACGTGCTGAAGACTGTAACTGAGAAATCGATATTGAGCGCTATAGTTCGAAAAAAATTCTTGAGTCATGTGTTTTCATAAATATTGTGGATACGTTCAATTGTCTGTGACTGTAACCAGTAAGTATAAGAAAATTGAACGAGTAAAAGAGATTTTCAGCAAATCAACTGGACTCAAATTATTTATAAATTAAAACTGCATGATATAAACAATTCCGTACTTTAATTTGTGCAAAAATATGCCATTCTTGTAATTTTGAAGTTTGGAAACTCACGATAATTCCAATTTTTCCGAAAATGAAAAGAGGATGAAAAAATAAAATACGTGTACACACAAAGATGGAGGCTAGAAAATTTGTTACATTTACATTCCATTTATTGTCTCAGCTTCTATAATATCAAGGAATAGGAGAAATTTAGTATCTACCACTATGGTTTCCATAATATTTATATGTATTGCTTTTATTAAATAGTAAATTATGACGATATATCGAGTACAATATGGTTGTGCATTGCAGTTTCGTAAAAAACGTTACGCTCTGAAGCTTATCTCACATATTATCTTGATATTATCGGTCCGCACCACGCAGCTCCAATTTTTTGCGATATTGTTTTGTCTTACATTAGTCGTTGAAACTAAAAACGCATCTAGTACATTTTCACAAGTGCATTCGAAAACTTCTTTCGTTTCATTTCGCTCTTATCGTCGATTTAAACCGTTTCACAGTTTCTTGTACCAAAACAGATAATGCTCTCCTTCACTTATTCGTAAATCGTCCACACCTGAAAAAAAAACATTAATCACACTCTTGTAATTACAACAGCTAGTACAATATTCCTCTTATTAAATTATCGTTATTCCAATATTTCCCAATCCCGTTCCCAATAAAGATTAAAGTGGTTTTGGTTCGATCGATATTTTAATGCAATGGTGAATTAGAAAAAATATTTATAATGCAACGTACTCAATTACATTAATTATGCCATGATAATTAATTTAACGATATTTTTTTCTTCATGAAAAAAATACGCGAGTGAAAAAATTGTACAAAAATACTCGTAACTAACAATTGAAAATTTTAACCGTTTTTTAAAAGAAAAATATTTATTTCTCAGCCAATTTGCATGTTCGGTCATTTATATTGTTCACAGGACTATTTGCAACAACTTGACCGTAGCGTTTCAAGAAATATTCATTTGTCAAAAAGATACATGCATTTGTTCAGTAAGTCGGTCAAAAATTCTTTAACAAATGCATGTAACTTTTCGGTAAATGAATATTTTTCAGAACGCCACGGTAAAGTTGTTGCAAATAGTCCTGTAAACAATTTAAATGATTTCAAAAAACTGTTAACATTTCCAATTGTTCGTTACGAGCAGTTTCGTACAATTTTTCCACTCACGTATTTTTTTTCGTGAAGAAGAAGATATTGTTCCATAAATTATACTGGCATATTAAATAGAATAATTTATGTTGCATCATGAATATTTTTTCCAATTCACCCTTGCATTACAGCATCGATCCAGCTTAAATAAAACAGGGGAGGGGGTTAATTTGGCGCATTTACCTCCCGGCGCCACGAGCTGATTTCCAGGGGGCAAGGCAGGGTTCGGGAACGATGGCAGTCTGTAAAGCAGCCAATAATGGTAAGACATTGGCTCTTCTTTGTAGCCAGCAAGAGTATGAACGTAATGACCGTTCGGCCATTCAGAAGCCACAAATTGGAAATGAGGCGACTTCTCAGCAGCCAGTTCCATTATGTTGTAGAACGACTCATTTTGTTGCGCCGTCAGGGTAAGATTATAAGTCTCGTTGACGTTACTACCCACCCAAAGCGTGTAGGACACATTTACATTCACCAGTACCGGAGTCGATTCAGTCGTTGTAAACGCCGTCGTTACAACACTTGCGTTACTTCCAGCGGAATGCAACGATGTCCTATTTTGTGTCCTTTCGGGCACTGGTACATCTGCAACTGTTTATTCACGTTAAGTCTTTTTCATCTCCCACCTTATATGATAAAAAACAGAGATCTAGACCTTAATGGAACCGAAACCGTAATGCAATTCCATTTCGGTTTGTGATTCAGTAAAATAGTAATAGAAGTCTCTGTTGAACTATTGATTGTTTGGTATTTTACCATTAGTTGTTGTAAGGCGAGGCGGCAAACTATCGGTAACCCCTTGTCCGCATTCGAGGGTCCTAATATTGTCTATTCCGCGCCGAGCGACACCTAATATTGTTTCAGCAGTGACTCTCACGTCGTTGTTGAAAGAACCGTTGGGCTTTTGGCGAGTCGCTATCCACGAAAGAGCCGCCGATTTATTCCAGCCGATCGGCTCGTTCTCTACTTCTTCCAAAGCTTGCATCACCAAGCACGTGGTGCGAAGGTCGCCGAAGCTTCCATCAGGTCTTTGCTGCTGGGCCAATCCCACCGAAGGTTTCCGCACGAAATGATGCAGGTTTCGGTGCCGATGATCTTGCACTATGCATTTCAAGGCAAGAACTACTATCGCTACCGTATCTGTGGAAGAGATTGAAATCTTGAAAGAAATGATCCTTGAACTTTGAAAAGAAATGATCCTTTCGTGACGTACCAACCACATGATCTTGAGCCGAGTTGGCAATGTCCAAAAGCCTGCGAATTTGTCTTTTCCGGATGTGTGCTTGTGCGCTGCAAGTCGCCAGCGTGATGTATGCAAAGTCATAATCTGCCGGGGGATCGTGGTGCTGCAATGTCCCAATTAGATCATGACCGTGAAATTGTTTAGGATCCAAACACAGCGCATTTAATGCGAGCGTGTATCCCGCTAGTCGTACGGGAGAAAACCCGACTTCACGATGCCTGAAAAGTAATTGAATGTCAAGAAATAACTGAAAACCTTTTGTTTAATAAAAATTTCGTCGCTCGAGTGTACGTATTTGGCTTCGAAAGATGTTTCTTCTTTCTATTATCTCACCTCCAGAGTAGCAAAACAATTTCCAATTCCATTTGCTTTTCGCTGAGCTGTAATTCGAGGGCCGCCGGAGGTGGCACATTGTCTTCTCGCGTGAGATTACCCAGACGGAGGGCCAATAGGACTCGATGAGTGTCATTACCCCAGCCAGCGTTCTTATCTCGCTGACTCCAAAGCCAAGTAACAGCTCGATCGAGAATGGCTTCCGCCTCAGAGTCTGAAGACGATGTCACTTGACTGGTGCTTGCTGAGAATTTTGTTACTATATTTTTTGTCTCGCTCGATCGACGCTTCAAAGAGGGCATTCAGAGGATTACAGAGAAGGAGGAAAAGAGCAGAGGCAGAATTTTCAACGATAGAAAAATAAATTCCAAGACATTTATGCGATGTTTCAGAGTTTTCTACAGTTTCTTGCTTTGGAAAAATTCTGTTCATTTTTCTCGAGGTGTCTCGTTTACTGTTGTTGAGTTTGATGGACGTTTCCGAATTAGTTACTAAATTTACTCTCTAAAATTATAACACGAACCTTCTCCTCGAGCTAAAATACACGTCCATCCCAAAATAAGAAGAATCACTGCCGCCATGCTGGCTCGCCCCCACATGCTCCTTAAAAGATCAACATAATTTCACGAATTAGGTACATTTCACGCAGAATTCGTAAATTTTGTGAATTTACAAAACAGCTACGGCGAATTTTCGCGTGAATTTTTCTCCAGAGGCGATTTGCTGGGAAACGAATGGATTGTCTGATTCCAGAATTTCATCCTATTTTTTCTGATGCCTCAGAGTTTTGAAACCTTACAGGACTGATTCACGATATAAGTTCGTAGTCACGTTTAATTAGATAGCTGACTGAAATGATTGAACGACGCCTATAAAGTTCTCTCCGCTTGATGTAATACCACATTGGCGCTGTTTTACTTCTTTTACAAAATAGTTGAGAACAATAGCAACACTGATTACAACTTTGCCCAGATTTATGAGAAAGCTCCCGAAAGTTTGAACCAATTAGTCTTCGATGTGTCTATTCATCGTTTCACTTCATTTCGTTCTACGAAGCTCGCATAAAATGCAATATTCGATTTCCCTCGTTTAATGTGTTTCTCTCCTTTTTTTACAACTTGAACGGAAATTTATTTTCGGCTTGATCGAGTTTCAATCTCCGACGAATCCCTTTTATTTCACATTTCAACTTGATTTGTGCGAGATAAAACATAATTCGTACACGAATGTATGTAAATTAAGATAAAATAATTGTCTTTGCTATCTTTGACCTGAATCTTCAGGCACGATTGTACACTATTTTTAGTAGTATTATAATTCTACTGTATAATTTATACCGTGGAATTGAACGCGAATGATGTCTAGCGTGAAGATTATTTTTCATGAATTTATGTACAAAGATACTAAAAATCGAGCATCTTGAAAACGGCTGAGTGTGCGATAAAGTAATCGATTTGCATGTCAAGTTGATATTGCTGATATCGTGCAGAATTTTTCAACTGCTTCCGAAAATTCACTTTTGAATTAAATTATGATTGCCATTTTTCTCGTACTATTTAATCTTCGAATTAGAATGAAAATTCGAATCTAAATTCGATTTGTTTAGAAGTTCAGAAATAATGCGAGCAAAAGAGGTTTTCGTGATTCGTAAATTTTTGAACTTGAACAACGATGACGATGAACATTTTCTTCCGTGGTATGCAAAAGTTTTTTCCGGCATTTCGAAAATCATTTCTTTCGGCAGACAAGTAGTATATAGGCTCGTGCGATATTACGTAAGGATCGATATCATGGCGCCTGTCGTCGGCCGAGTAAACGTTGGGTAAATGTACATAGAACCTATGTAACTGGGTACAATAAAGGGACCTCGCAACATGCATATCAGCGCGGTCCATGCACATTGTTCTTGTTTATTATGTAGGATTCGATATGTAAAATAAATCAATTTTCATTAATAATCTCAATTATTCAAGGTGTGAATTTCACATTTCATTCCGTTAATCGGATTATTAATTATTCACATAGAAAACGACCGGGAAAACGTTTTTCCGATGAGTGTTTCATGTGCACATTTTCGCATTTCTGGAATAAAATTTTCTACATTACGTAAATGCTTCCATTTGTTCCAGAACAAAATTGTTTTGTCAAATGATCCTATGACATTTGATTTAAAATGCATGTAGTTGGAATAAACGGAGACTATTTCATGAAAAAGTAGGTACCTAGAATCACGTGAGATCGTCGTTAAAATGCCGAGGGTAAAATTTCAGGCGATTCAGCAAATCGAACGGAATGTCCTTTGGTTACTTTTAGGACTCCAGTGAGTCACGGCAGTCACGCACGTGCATTCGATTGGATTTGCCATTATGGTTTACTAACATAAAGTTTAATCATCTTAAAAAACTTATTCATGAAGTGAATTATCGTTTAAATGATCTGTCATTCGATTAATCAAAAAAAGGACGGAAAAGTATTATTAATATTATTCTATCCCGTGAATATTAATTTTAATATACTTTCTACTAAAATTACAATTTTTTCCAACGTGGAAATCTGTTTCGAAATTTGATCGAGTAATTTTACAATGTTTCCAATGAATAATTTATAATTGAAGTTAAATTTACACAGGAAAGTAACGTGAGCGATAATAGCGCTAAATATTGACGAGGTAATTTAATAAAGATAGTATTAGTGATGCGCATAATTGACAATAATTTAATGAATTTGCAGGAAATCCAGTTGATAACATGCCTCTCTTTTGAACAAATCAATCGACAGTTTTGATGAGAATGAAAAATTCAATAGCAGCAATCTTTTCCACGTATTAACTTGTCATTTTATAAAACGTTTAGTAAAATTCTATACACTCTTGATAAATTCAATGTTCTATTGCCGTTTAATTCCGATGGAAATTTGAATTGAAATAATATTATCAAGTGCGAGTTTCACTCCATCAGTCACGAACGATCAGGCTCTTAAATTAGTTTCCACGGAAAATTAATTAAAACTATGACTTGCCCTAATTTATTTCCAAGCATTGAACACATTCATCAACTTTGATTGAAATAAATGTGAAATATCGCGATCTTACTTATCGTGTTACATTGGAAGTAATCGGAATCTCTTACGACAACAAAAGAAATTGCCAATAAAAGACTCTTGTTCTCGAGCTCGCACAGCGAAGGAAATTCGATGAAAGTTCGAGGTAGTGGAAGGCTACTTACAGGCAGTCACTTCCGGCAAGGCACCGGCAATTGTTGCGGAATTAAGTGTCGTCAAAGCCCGCGGAAGCTCGTGAATTAGAGTACAGTGCAAGCTCACCTTTGGAACGTTTTGGCCCGGTTGACGACAGCAGTTTGCTCCGGCGTCGCCACGATGCGCCTGTCTTGTGAATGCGCAATGCAGACCAACCCCAGAAACGCGCGAGGGGTTCGAAGACCTTCCCCTCTTTCCCCCACAATGTTCACCGATTTTGCCAGTCGATTTTAGCGTCAGCCGTCGCACTGACCAAGTTTGATTTCGAAATGTTCGACTTTACAAATTTAACTTCGGCCACATAAATGACTATTTCCTAAAAGAGCTATCCGAATTCGTTCCACCAATGACATCGTTCAGACAAATTTGGGTTTCGTCTCACTTTTGGCAGCCGTGCAAAATTGAAATTTGGATATTTGCAAAAATTGAGTAGTGTTATGTTTTTGTGGAGCCAACTTGGAATCGATTGAAGAAGGCTGCTTTTATAGTCATTGAATTGATTACTTTTTGTCGCGAAATTCAACTTGTACTTTTTTAGGAACGAATATGAAACTTACCTAGACTAGCTTTCATCATAATGCGAGCGGTCGACAAAAGTTGGAGTTTGCGGGAAAAGTTTGCCTAAAAGGGTCACGCCTTGTAAAAAGTTTCGCGGATAAAAGTCTATTGTTCATCGAAATTTATTTTTGCCGTCTCCGAAGTTTGAATTTAGTGCTAGAACTATATATATATCGACATTTGGGGCGAAAATGTCAAATTTAATTATTCCTTATCAATTATTCACGCGAAATATGATATTTGATGTGTTTAATCGTTGCTGAATTTGAAGGCTCGATAGTAATAAATTACTACGTTTAAATTTTAAAAACAAAATAAAAAATAGAACAAAATTAATCTCGTTTCCATATCGCTCTCTGTATAAATGCTTCGCGATTGCAGATTTATCAGTGCTGCACATTCAAAATCTTTCAAGCGTCAGAGCATTAAATTGCGCGTATCGCGTTCGCATTCACTAAAACACAAAAGGGTTGATGGCGTGAAAAGAGGACGATCAGAAACAGTTGATTTAAGATCATTAGAGATGCAAAGTGTACAAGAGAAAAGCAGATAAAAGATATGTGACCCGAGACGAGAAAAAAGACATGCTAAAGAGGTAGATCTTGAGAATTACACTGTTTCATTTGAATTTTATTTCTTTGTTCAAATGTACAAATAAATATTTCCCGTGGAGACCATAAAAACAGCTGGATTGCAGATGAAAATTTTTTCACAGATTACAAGTTTTATCTACTCGAATGGTTTTTTTCCAGTCAACCAAATGCTTAATCCTCATTTCTCTCATTTCTGTTTCCACTTGAAACGCTCTCTTGATTCCAGAGTGAATTCCTATTGGCAAGCTCGACATGATTCTTTTGTTCGAAAAAAAATCATGCAGGATTCACCATTTCACAAATATTTTACATACCTCGAACGACGCGCAGAGAATTTGTAAACGGCATATGCATAAATACGAATTCGATGTTGCAGAACATTTTAATCTTTCAACTGGAAATCTTTCGTGTTTCCCTTTTGTGCAAAACTTTTCGCTCACTTTTAAAGACAGTAAAATCATCATAATTCTCCGTGCATTTCCGTCCTACGTTTAAGGAAGTTTTAGGTCACATTCAAAACAGTTGCATAATTTAGAAATGTTTTTCATTCTATTGATCGTGAGATTCGTAACAGTATAAAGTTTACGCGAAATCTTACGTAAGGAATGCATTTCTCGGCACTTGAAAAGTTTTTAATCGAGTCACGTAAAGAACGTTCTCAACACTTTGCTTATACAAGTTATAATAAGCTCTCGATTAAACTACTTTTGGCGAGATTAATTGTGCTGCAATTACGCCATTTTTAAGTACAAATAATAATAATTCACGAACGAAGCTAGCAATACTTTCAAGTGTCAAATCTTTTATCAGTTAAAGGTGAGCGACAAATGTTGCACGATCTTTTTTGAATGTTCGATTTCTATTAACATTTCTTTTTTTGTCGCTTTTAGCTACGAATGCTACTTCGCTGAATTTATTAGAAATTCAAGAGAAAAATTCCAATTCCTTTCAGTTTGGGTAAGAATAGAATTTTTCGTCCTGTCTATTTTGTTTGAATTCATTTCTTATTATATAAAAGTGTATTCCACAAATGTATTGCGAATACGCATTATAAAATATGTACAATTGTGTTTCTGCGAAAGCATTTTAATTTTAATGCACGGTATACGTCCTCTCGGGGCTGGGCAGAAAAAGGGCTCTGATATCAGATATTTTTTACATGCGAGATTGATTTCAGACGACTCTGCTATTTTTATAATCAGTCACAAACTAGGACAATCGATGACCATTTCACTTATTGCAAAAATCTTTATCGGAAAGAAAAAAAATTCTAGAATCTTCAGATACAATTTTTCGGCTTGATAAAAAGTGTTGATTACTTCAAGTACATTTTTGATTTGAAAAGTTTACACGAACCTCTCTAATTTCATTAAGTAATTTAAATGTTGTACTAAATCAAGAAAAGAAGATGCTTAAAAGAAAGAGAGAATGTGCGAGAGAATTAAAAAACTCTGTAAGGATATACATGGTTTCATTGCCTCACAAGTTCGACTATGATTCTTCAGTAACGGTTTTTTTACTACTTCGATTAACTTTTTGAATGTTACTTAGTAATTAAATGGTCTTTATTGTCTAATTATTTTCCAAATGAAATCGAAGCAATTTACCATTAATTCTTTTTTTTATTATCAATTTAACATCCAAGTGTATGTTTCGAAATAAAATTTTATCAAGAGCAATGCTTACTCTGTAAAAGTTTAGCAAGTGATTAAAACAGTCGCTTTAATGTATTATTTGGTACGATGTATTAGGCCATTGAAAAATTCACAAGTGTAGAATATCGGTAAAATTTAAAAGATTTTCATAAGAAATTACTTAGAGAGTAATACGAATTAGAATTTGGTTTAGATAGAGTATTTAAAAAATTTGATTTGTACTAGAATGGGACTAAAAATTTTTGTCAAGATGATATAATGCCTCGATCCCTGCTTGTTAAATTCACTTGATCGATGATGTGCCAAATGTAAAGATTTCATTTATTTAAGAATAATTAAACTATTTTTTGATATGCTCAAAAGTTGCCTTCCCCAATATTGCGTTGTATTTTATGTCGTTCATACCAGTTCGTATTCGTTGTATTGTACGTGTTAATCATCAAATTTCTGATGTTTACAGCAGATAAAATCTAAGAAAATTCCTCAATTCTATGGCTGATACCTCGATTTAAAGTAAATGAAAAATCGTTGTGTAAAGACGTTTTCCTATGATTGCTCTAAACAAAACTTTCCGTGACATTATTTGAATTCGCAATACGAATTTTTGAGTACGCGAATATGTCTATTGTCATTGATAATACTGCGATTCTTTTTACAAAAATCTAACATGATATTACAAATGGAAAAATCCAAGTTGAACGGTCTCGTGATCGTTGGACTCCAAAAGTGTTTGTAAATGTTATCAAACTGTTCGGTACGTCACGTTTACCAAATGTTTATCTCGGAAAACGCAGTACAGATTTCAATCGAGTTAAACAATTTCTTCCGTTCTTTCGGAAATACAAATTTATTGAAAATTGACTTCACAAAGTGAGTCGGACAAAAAATCCATCCGTAACGTTTCAAGTCGGAAATTTCGAATTCCACTTGAAACTTTACGGTTCCTGTAACAATACATCGCAGCGAAAAATCGATTCTATCAATTCAACGAAATTGCTTTTCGACAACATATTAAGATTCTCTTTTATTCCAAATTATGCATTCCTCGAAAAGAAATATATTTCTGCAATCGTGAACGCACGAAAGAGTAGTTCCGTTCGAATTTTGTTGAATCTACAAAACCATTTTTCTCGAAGTGCCTTTCAGCTGCGTAATACGATTTTCTCATTGTCATAATGTTACCCAGCCCCAAATATATATGTGTAGTGTATTGAACCTATTCCCACACATATGCCCACTTTCACACATTCGACCGCATAAATTTACACGCTCACCAATTTCTAAAAATATCCTAAACATATTGTTACGAATTTGGGTCACATTTGGACATTTCTAGCGGTTTTGAGATCACAGCGAGGTAGTCTAAATGGCGAGGACTCTAAATTTCCATTACTCGACTGTTTTTTAATAAAAGATACTCTCCAATGAAAAAGTGACAAAACCGTTGCACCGATAAGTCTTGAATTGGAACGAAAAAATTACAAACAAGTCGAAATTCTCAGATTCATCAGAAATATTGATCCAATTCGTATTCTCCGGATGATTCCCAAACAATCAAAGTCCTTATTACAATGTTGATTATTATCATTTCCTTATTCATTATTTCGTCTAACGCTTAGTTTAATGTAATTGCTAGTCTTTAATAATTATTGTGTACAATAATCGCTCTATTTCATTACATGCTAAGTAGGCCTTGTTTTCAATCAATCACAAAACAGTAGCCGACGAGAGTTGTACTGTTGGTGAACAAGTTTTTACATTATAAAACAAGTTGCAGCAATAAAAGCTAATATAAAACAAGACTTTATACAAAAATAAAAAAGTTTGCTCTGACATTTCCGAGGAAACGGTCGTAATTATTTGTCAACTCAAAAATGAGCGATGTTTGATGACATTTCGTCGCAATGAAGTTGTCGTAGCAAATTTACGATAACTACCTCTATTTACATTGTATCTACGTCATTATCAAGCACAAAGTGGTTGTGCTTTTTCCCTTAGCAATTAGGTACGTGGTACGTGGTAAAAACAAATTTCTCTACGCTTCGAAATACTGAAATTTACAGATGCAATAGCGATATGGATCTAATACAAACTCGATGTTGTCTTTGAATGGCCCCAATCTGAAAAAATATGGTATCGATTAAAAGGGAACACGAAAAATAACGCTACTGCGAAAACAGTCGAATGGAAACTCCGCGATTGCCGTTTGATTGGAATGGACATTTTTGTTAGTTCAACTTCTTTTCCTTATAATTGACAAAGTACTAACCGATTGTAAAATTGTACGATACGAGCTGTCACAGATTTAAAGAATAGAAGCGATGTTCTCCATTGTGAACATTTTTCTTCCTTTTCTCCCCAAAAGTGCATGACACTTTAACGTCAACGGCACGTGCGTCCACAGTTTTGACATAAAATTGATGACGCAGCCACTTCAGAAACGTATCCAAAAGGCAAAAATTCAGATTTCATCCTTTCTTCGTTCTCATTTCTAGAACAAAATTGCTTGCGTGAGAAAAATACTGCTTGATTTTATTATGAATTCGGAGTTTGTAAAATGAATTTGATGTTATTACGGACAAAAACGCACAGAATTCAATGCCGTAAAAATTTATTAGAAAAGTCGGAAAGAGACCAGCAAAACATATGTTTCCCTTTGGCTGCGGACGAGGAGAAAAAAACCTCGCGATCTTTTTCTATCAAGGCAAGATGGCCATTATTCGTAATCTAAACCCAACACGTGAACCTTCCCTCGGCCGGAAAAGCAATAAAATCGATTCTTCTCCGAATAATTAACGTCAGCGCATTGCGAGTCCTTCTCCCTCGAATTCTCCTTGAAGAATTCGCCCCGAGAATTCGACCTAAAAGGGCCGTAAATACTAAGAACTCTATTATGCTTGAAATAACATTCGCCCCATCTCGTTCTTCTCGTCCAATTTCGGGAGTTTGTTTGATTTACTTAAATCCGATATTAGTTTCGAAAATAAAACATTTTAATTTGTTTTCCAATTCATTAAGACGAATATAGCGCGAGAAAACTTAATTATTTCTTCCGCGTGAAACGAACGATTTTTTAGGATTTTTATCCGGGTCACTGGCGTTTCTATACTAGCGCAGCTTATGCAATTTCTTCGGCACATCTCATTTATGAAACACGGTAATGAAGAATTCAAACATCAATTAAGACCTTTTCCTCCACGATGCTGCTCGTCGATTGCATCCTTTGCGAGGGATCCATCCTCCTTCTTCTCTCTTCATTTGTCTCTGTATCCAGGCTCATCGTTATTTGACTTGTTTGACCCGCTAAAGAGGCGCTTACATTCCTGGTCTTTAAAAGAGGTGGATTTCTGGACTGCGGAAGTGCGAAAGCTCTTCTTAGAGCTCCTCTCGGTGGAGATGGAGGCGGGTAAGAAATACCTTGTCGAAATAAACGAATTGACACTTTTCAGACATAGACATGTAATTGACCGCTTTTTGCGCTCTCAACTACCAGTTTCACTGCTATCGAAAATTGGTGTATCGATTGGGTCATTTTTTAGTGAAACTGCCACTACTAAAGATGTGAAATTCAGATTCAGAAGTTTCCGAAACGAATAGAATATAATTTGATTTAAAATTAATATCGATTCCTTAAAGTCTTTTTGGGATTCTTTGTTAGGCCTCGCATGAAATCGAAACTCACCTCGTTGTCCTGGAGATAGCAGCGTGTCTTTGCTCTTCGTAATTTGTGGCACGATCAGAAGTGAATTCGGTGGAGTCGGCGAAACCGTCGATGTCTGCGGTGAAGTGGCTAATGTCAAGTTTGGTAAAGATTGGCCCAAACAGGAATATGCGGGCACCTGAACGCTTAGCGTGTTCGGAGTAGGTGATTTGCTGAGCAAAGATCTTCTAAAGAAAAATGCATCCGTCCAATAACTTTCTTCATTCGAATTCTCGATCAGTTGATCGTAATCAAAAGCCATCGTGGCAAAATCGATGTTTCATACCGTATTTGGTAGTGCCTTTGATTATGACTAGAGCCATATTCAGTGCCCTCTTCCGAAGATACACTTGACGCTCTGGTCTGTTCCGTGGTTTCGACGCTAACATTACGGCTCGGTGTATGGCCCGGCAGGAAGTTGTTACTTCCGGGAGACACGCCTTCCATCTCCATACTTCCGCTGGAACAAATACCGGCGACATCATATTGACAGAGAAATAGTTCTGGCCTCTGTTCACAGTTTCTGCCCTCAAAAGATTTTGAACACAAATAATTTTCAACTACTGTGTACAAAGTTACGCGGTAACTTGATAAAACTTGGAAGCTCCGTAAATTGAGCTACGCGTAAATGAATCAAACGTTGTTTTTTTTTACTGTTTTGAACGAGGATGAATTCAATTGAATCTGTGCGAAAGTACATCTTATAAAAATGATGTGCCTGGAATGGTGGAAGTGGCATCGGTTTATTGTTATGATGAATTGATGGTATCTCTAGTAAAGAATTCTGAGCGAACCTGTGACTGTGAGCGAGACTGCTGACTCGAGAAGCTCGGCTGCTACCTCGGGGTGTTCGCAGAATTCCCTCGCATTCGTCATTGTCAAAATCTCCGTCTACAAAAGCTGTGCTGATCTGTCTACTGATTACAGCGCTGCTGGGCGGTGGTGGATGCTTCATGATTTCGTACTGCTGTTGTGCCTTTTTCAACGAGTCCATCCACGACTGCATTGGACAGTTCGAATTGCACCATAATTAATCGAAAACATGAGATTTTTTATCCGTTTTTTCTCTTAAATTCCTTTGCTTTTACACGGAGAAAAATGAGTTGTGAATAGTATCACAATTGCAGTAAATTCTACTGCTTCGTATTATTTTTCATTGTTGAAACAACCACGTCAACATCAGGGATTGAGACCTGAAGTAAATGAAGTTTGAGCTTGGGTTTCGGTATCGTTTTGGTTTCGATTTGCTTGGAAAGGGAAACGATGAAAACATGAAGATAAAGCTTCAATTCATACATAATTCATTTTTAGATCAAAGAAATTGATTCGATCGAGCAACATCAAATCGATTTTCCAATTTCCACTGAATAATTTAGATGGGAAATAATTTTTTTGCAAAACGGTGTCTTTTACCAAATAATAACAGGAAGCGTTGACCGTAAGCTGGAACTTTAAGTTCGAGCCCCAAACTACTCTTGTTTAAAAGATCCGGATTTAATTACAAGGCTGAAATTAGTTCTTACCCTTAGTTCCATGGAAGGAAGGATTGCAAATTAAGAAACAAAGTAATCAAAATCAAAACTGGGTCGTCTAAATTCTTAATATCCATCGAGCTCTAAAACAAGTTTTTTCTAAAAACCCATTTCAACCGGTCATTATTAATTCAATACCGATTTCGTTTTTCGCTCTTCTAAAGTAGCGTCTTCGACCTTGGCTTTTATTACGAAAGTTAAACGGTTTTTACCGGTTAAAGCTTCAATTTAGGTATTCTTCCTTCGCCTTTCTACAATGTAGTAAAACGTGCCATTTTACGTGATATTTGCACAATCATAAGCCCTCCATTAAAGTAAAAACGTCATGCCCGAACAATGAAATTACACATGCATGTCACGAAAACTTCCAACTGTGCAGAATAACAGATTCAACGCTTTACTTTATGACATTTTAATACACGCATCAGATTGAAATGTAATTACGGCGGCCGGAAACGGAGGAAACGGCAAACGCGTTTAGCAAATCCGACCGTATTCGCTATCGCATGGATTATTAACACTCGCTTCATTTTCATAGTCACTAGATCTTATTTGGATTGCACATTATATTGCCAAACTTTGGCTATGCATTATTTGGTAGAATATCAGTTTCCAGTGTTTCGAGCAATAAAACTTACTAAATCATGTCGAAGGATCTTATTGGTGGAAAATCGGCAGTACCTAAAAGTTCTTGGGAACAATTGCGTTCGTGATAATCGTATTCACTTGTCGTATTCGCGTAATTGTGTGACTCACAAAGCAGAGTAACTTGCATTGGAAGTATAAAAGACAGTAGCATTTGAAAGAAAAAGTACCTTGGCTAATTTGGATTCACCGGCACTGAAAATAAGAGCTGCAGATGCTGCGCCGTATTCATTAAGGTAGATCAAACCCAGACTGGACGGTTCTTTGAGTTCATGAACGCGAATGCGATCGACAATGTACGGTTGACGCACCACTTTCAAGCAACCTCCAGCAGCGGTGCTTGCAGAAGAAGCTTTTTTCGTTGACTGTTTGCAAATTAAGAGAAGGTCTGTGAGCAAAAGGACGCGCACTTCCATCTGCAATTGTTAAGTTTCACATTTAAAATATGAGTTCGGAAAAATGTGTAGATTAAGAATTGAGATGAGCGGATTATGTTAAAAAGCACGAAATCAGTTTGAATTCGCAAGCGCTGTAGTATGCAATGCAATTTTTTCACCTGGGATGACGGAGAAAATAAAAGCCGTTTCATTATGATAATATACTATTTTTTAATAAAAGTATAATGAAAGGTTAAAAGCTCGTTGTGAAAGTTATATGAAATTCAAGCAACAAGAAATGTATTTGCAAAACAAAATACATTTTTCAATTTCAAAAAGATATATCTGATTATGTAAATCGGCTTTGTATAGTGGCACTTTATGACAAAGAAAAAGAAAAAGGTAAAAAAGTATGATATCGATCACCTTGCTCGTGACGGAGTCCCTCAGTTTCAAGTCACCCTCTCTGAGAAGGGTTCGAAACGCGTCTTTTGGGCAACCCGGCATAGCGGCATTGACAATGTCAAAATTGCTGTACATTTTAATGAGCTTTTCCAGCTCCTCATCGCGGGACTCGACGACGTCGTAAGTTTCGAGGCGCGACGCGATGTTTCTCAGTCGAGCCATTTCTTGGTTTTTTTTCACCGCCGCGTTCACAGACGTAACAAAACTGTCCACCGATCTTATCTGCAAAAACGACGTTCGCACAGAAATTTAAACCCAACCAAATTGCCTCACTTGATTGGACGTTCAGATACAAACGTCATCCAATTACTTCTGTGTCGCTTCCCTTCTTTAACCCGCTTTTTTCTCTGTCTTTTACTTCTACCTTCCCGAGTTTGTTCACGACTTTGTCAATGCTGAATTTGTCTTTTCACAAAAGTTAACTCTACCTCTCGTCTTTTCGACGTTGTAAGATTTTTCAGTATATAGTTTTTGTTCGTTGAGTATATTGAAAAAGAAGCCGAGACGTTGAATTCAGGTTTTATTAAAATTCATGGTTTTAGAAAGTTTCAAATCCTCTATGCAAAGTTTGAATAGAAATGATGTACTGAACATTTCTTCTTTTGCAGGAAAGAGTTTTACAGATTCATGAACCGTATTTTTAAGTAAAGCCTTCATTTCTAGGAAAGAAATTTAAATTGAAGCATAGACGTATGAATTTGTACACCAACATTCTCTCGATGTAATAAAAATGAACTTGCTGGCAAAGGCATACATATAGTTTTAACTAAACATTTGATCTAACGAACAAAGGATTCTCTTTGTCTTGAAGAAATCAATCTCTAGCATTTTATTAATGTTTGATGTTGGACGAAACCAAAGTTACAAAGATATTGAATTTCGCAATTGAAAGTTTTTATTACTTTCTTACCATTGACATCAATTCCAAACTTTGATCCTTATTTTCCGTGTTTTTATGAACCGCGTTGAGAAGAAGGGCGTACTTGGTTAATCGTTGCATCGGCATCACTAGAATGTCCCACAAACGTAATCTGTTGCAATCTTTACTCGCTTCGCACCACTATAAAGATTTCCTTTATAAGTTCTTCATGCTTTTAATCTTTGGTAACTTCTTTCCAACAATCTTCAAAGCTCAACGAAGAAATATTGGAAAACAATAAAACAAGTTCGCGAAATTGAAGGTCAGTGTAAAAAAGGCATTGGTATGAAATAAATCTCTCCGCCCATTCCGCGTACCGTGAGATAAGCGGTGAAAAGTTCATTATCGTTCCTTCGATCTTTGCAGTACTGCTGGCACTTGCTTTGTTCCGAACAATATCTGGCATACGGGGCAAAGATTTTCTCAAAGGAGTCGAATCCCCGAAAGAGATCACTGGGGTTTAAGGGCCTTCTGGTCGCTCTTGCTGCGTTCAGCATTATTAGAAGATGCTCTTTCCAAAAGTAACGATTCGCCGCATAAATGTCTTGGATATTTCCAAAAAGCTTCGTTCGATCCACTTCTACCAAGATATTGGCCTCTTGTACTCTGCACAGGCATGCTATGAATAACTGTAAAAGCAAAATAGCCACCTAAAGTTCACGACGCATTTACCTTTCAGATCAATTTAAATAAATGGAGTATGAAATGAAAAATTGAAGTGAGTACGTTTCATTGCGTTCGTGTGATTTCATGGAATAAAGATAAGTTCGTAACCGTAAGATCGCAATAAGATAAAAGAGAGCATTCATAGACTGACGATAAAAGTTGGAAGAACATCTTTGGAAAATCGTAGTAACAAATGTAAAGAGAACGAATATTGCATATGCATGCATGAAATGTGACAAAACTTTTCGTGTCGTAATAGCTTCATATTTCTACATTGAAGCACGCGTTTCTGAGTTTGATCGTTTTCGGTTTCGCGGAAAAGTCTCGTTACACGTTCTTACCAGATGTTACAAGCGTTTGAACTTTAGTTCAACTCTACGCAGCATACATACTTATACGGGAACTTCATGAATGGAACAAAACGAGCTTATTATGGAATTTCTTGATGGTTTTGAAAGGTACCATTGTTGTTACGATTAAACTTTATAAACTAATAACAAAGATAGCGGCAAGTTTGATTGAATCTTTGCACAAATGGCAATGCTGAATTTATGGTTCATGACGGTGGCTTTTCTCTTCAATAGCATCTTTTTATCCAGACTTTTCAATCGATTTAAATTAACTCTTAGACGAACGTTGGCAATAATTTGTCATCGACATATTTTATGAATCGGGTTAAGTTCAATTTCCTACGGAAATAACTTTATCGCTGCAGACAAAACGTTGAGTCACTCGATTTAATTCATCAATTACTAAAAATGATAAGACAGTACTTCGTCATTTCACTATTAATCACAAATATCGCTGAATCAGCTAAATTTCAGGGCCGAAATTGTGAATAGCAAATTTCTCGCTTCAGATTTTATCTTTCGTACTATTTATTTCGCTCTATCTCGATTTAAAAAGTTGGAATTTGCGAAGTATAGTATGAAATTGCGAAAAATATCGGAAAAATAATAATACACGCTAGTTGAATGTTGGAACGATTCAGCAATTCCAGTCTTACATTTCATGAGGTTTGATAGAAGTGACGAAACTTCAATTCAGAATTCGAATCTTTCGTTATCGGGTATTTCAATTTCAATTTTCATG
This sequence comes from Zelostemma sp. ZL-2020, assembly GCA_022816865.1. Lineage (NCBI taxonomy): Eukaryota > Metazoa > Arthropoda > Insecta > Hymenoptera > Platygastridae > Zelostemma > Zelostemma sp. ZL-2020. Next base: position 10,076 of record JABFQM010000091.1, on the reverse strand, counting down.
CCAGAGTTATGTCGATTCAAACGTATATTTTATTAGAGAATGAACACGGTCAATCGATAAAATGCAAATTGAAATTAAAATTTGCAATATTCTTGCGCTGTTACGCGACGAGTTGAGAAATATCGTAATGGAAATTCCACGATCATCTAAAAGTATTTAAATACATTTGATATCAAACTCTCATTTGTGGGATTCATTTTCATAATTTAATTGCGTTATTCAATAAAAATAAACGAGCACTTCAATCAAGATTGTAGGAGGACTGTAAAACGTATTTTATTTCCGAGCACTGGAGCAAAGGAGTTTTGCTGAATTGTTTTTAAAAAAGTTTGAATCTCCACTATAACTAGAAATAAAGAGAACCTTCAAAAGTTTTTTCAACTTAAAAAGAAAACTGGACCCCTATTTATAGTTTGATTCCAATCAACAAATCGAGTGTTCGGAATTGGCTAAAAATGTACTAGTTTTTAATAGGTTTTTTTTCGGAAAAGTAGTCTTGTTAAAAAGAACAACTCTTATCATTTGAGCATGTGTTTCTTTCCACAAAACCACCAAGAAATTAGAAGCTCGTTAAGAATCCTTTGGGAATAAGTTTCAAGAAATGTTTGAAACGGGTCGCTCTGACTCTTGAGAGCCTCCTTCAATTTATAACCTCTCGAAATAATTATTTCTCTCTTCGCAACATTTGAAGACTTTCATTTTTTCAATTTATCGCGAGATTATAAGTTTTTTGCACGAATGAATTTCAAGAGAGTAGTTTATGTCAGAAGCTCTTGGATTTTTCTGAATTTCTACGATTTCTCTCAAGGTAATTTAATTTTCCAGTGAGTAAATGAGATAAGTGAGAAAAAGGCCAACTCTTTTCTCGTAGATTCCGTCAGTCGTGAGAAAATTAGTTGAGACTTTTCTTTTCTCGGGCGCAAGTGATAAAGCAGGAGCTACGTTATCTTGTGTAGGGATGTGAAATCCTTGCTAGAAATTCATTGAGGATTGTTTCACTTACGTCTGTTACAACCTTGAGGGTCCTAATGTAGGCCATTTCGGTTTGTATCAGCTCCCATAATGCGGTCTGTTGCTGTTGATGCTTTTCCGAAAGCTGTTCGGAATTTTCCACTATGTTGCGCCAATCGTTTTCCATTGCGTACAGAGCTATCGAATAATTAAAAACGGATGCTTGACGATATATTCTTCATACTATTTCTGTTCACACATACGTGTCCGACACATCTGCTTTGCCTACATGTTCAACAGCGACAATTGCTAATTCTACGAAGCTTTGGCAAATGTACAACGTGGCAAGTGAAAGCGAATTCATAATCATCCTACAAAACATATTTTTTTAACAATCCGTAATCTACGCATTTTTTCGGCGACTTTTGTGCAATTCGTATTTATATTTCACGAAGAAAAGTTATGCTGTAACATAAAACTTGAAATTCAAGGTAAACCTGAAAATAAAGTTGCATCGTTTCGACAACACCAACCGTTATTGACTGATCAGAATTAATTAATTTAATAATTCACTTAAAAGTACGTGAATCAAACACTCGATTCCGGAATTCGAATAAATAAAGTATTCTTTCATTTCAATGAACTGAAAATTCTTTTCATATATTATTTGAAAAAATTCGTTCAAAATTCTAGAAAGCGTTGCTTGAAGTTATTTTTGAAAGAGTGGGAGTATTCAATACTTCGAAAAAATGTTTTTGTGGTTGAAAATAGATCCCCGGACATCTCTGAATTTTCTCCAATTTTCTAAAAACTAGCGTTCACGAAAAAATATGTATTCTCTAATAAACTTCTCTAATTTTCAGATGAGTTATGTATAATAGTACTGTCAACAATATCCAAGGCTGTTTGATTTAACAGAAGCGTATATTTTCAAACCAACAGGGATCTGCATGATTTGATGTTGTTTCAGTTTTGTTACATGTTGGTTTAGTTGATCCTCGAACAGACTGAAGATAATATTAAAACTGTTGTATTTTCTGTTGACTGTACTATCAAAATTTCAACATGTGCACACTATGCCATTACGCAAGCTTATAGTGCTTCTTATATAATGTATTGTATAGTATTATTGTATTGATTGTGTTAACCTTCTGTTGACTGTACTATCACAATTGCATCGTGTGCACACTATGCCATTACGCAGTTTATAGTTTTTCTTATAGTGTTCGACACGCAAACCTATTTATTATTTTCACTTATAATCATTGTATTTGGGCCATAGCCGCCCGCTGATTTCTTAAAAATAAATAAATAAATAAATATTTACTTCATCCGTAAGCTTCTTTTTTAATAAAAGAGATAACAGTATTATTGACGTTACTCAAGAAGAGTTTGATTCCATGGAGTCGAGAGACGATACAATCGGATCAAATCATATATATTCTATACATTTAGTGGAATTCAGTACTGAAGCAAAAAATAGAACAAAAAAGTGTGAAAAACTTGATCAAGTTTATTGCCTCGGCAAAAGAATCGTGAACAGATAATTACCCTCGCTCGATAAAGGACCTCAAAGTTAATTAGCATCGGATTAGTAAAGCTGTTTCAACAAAGCAATTGTTCCAAGTTTCCAGAGCGGAAAATCTTTTGAATCTTCACATTTAATCCGCACGTTTACTCCGAAAAGCTTCTTCTTGACATATTGGCATTCTTCTATCACAACAGGCATAAGCAAAGTTCTACCCTCGCTAAATTGTTTTTGCTAACTTTTCGGCTTTGTGCAGGAGTGCAGTCACTTGCAAGTTTATCGCGCTACGCTTCGCGCGTTCCATGTGTACTAATTTCTCAAGCGTGTTGATTCGCCGTTGCCTATCGAAGTATTTTCAACCTTTAACTTCCGGTATTGCTATCAATGTGAAAGCCGTTACTAAGAAATCAACATACTGCATCTATGATATCAGTGAGTGTAAACAGCGAGAGCTTTCGAGCTTCGTTTTCGATTTCTCATTCGACAGAAGCCGTTGAATTTGTCTTCTATGGCCGATCAGATGTAAAGATGGATATTTTTCTGCAAAGTTGAACGTCGGGTGCAGAAAAAAAACGTGGAAAAGTTTGCGGGTTTAATATTCGCATGGAAATCGTAGGCAAACTTTCCGAATTTTCAAACTTCCCAACTAATAAAATCTTGAAAATTTTTTAACTGGGTTATTATTATTAAAAATCTCATGGAATCCTAGTTTTAATTGCAATCGATTTGAAGATTTGTTATGCATAAATTCATACTATTTGTGTGACGTGGTTTTTGTCGATGAATCATTTCTAATAACAACTGAAAACAAATTTTTTCCATGAAAACCATCTGGTCACATCAAAAAGAGCTTTAGTTAAATTTTTAGGGATCATATTTCCCTGTCAGAAGTGTCCGTGAACTGATATCTGACGTGACTAAAACAGCACACTTTCAAACATCATCTTTTTGCGTGAGAAGTTATCTTCATGGAACGTTAAAAGAAAATTATGTTCTCTGCTATCATTAGCAGTAAACAGAGCATTGGAGACTGTTCTTTGAGCCGTAAAATGTTTAACAAGTAACTGTTGTGACTTTAAATTGTGTCTGAGCAATAAGAGTACGAAAAGTCATCCCATTTATCTGACTTTTTTATTTTTTATAATCTAATTCCAACAGTTGACGATACAACATCAAAATAAAAAAACCAATGCTTTTTACTTTGCGTAGAAGCGTGATGCGCATGCAGCATGCCCAAACGTGCCAATGTTTCGAGTCGCGCAAAATCCACAAATGCAATTAACCAGAAACGTTAATTGTTCGCCAATATACACATGTCAGACAATAACCTTCTTCATTCGTCGTGAGATCGTAAACCATTTGTGTATCCGGAACCCGTGGTATTCCATGCTTTAAGTAACTGTCTAAAAGTTCAGATAGTACATCCATTTTCGTCCCCTTCGTATTAGCGAAAAACCCGCTCCAGCGTTGTTTGCTGGCCTTCAGCCCGGCTGGGGATTTGCCGGATGAAACAATCGTTCCGCTTGTCGTCTCTGAATCAGCGCTTGAATCTTCGGTAGACATACTAAAGAATTTTCCGCTGCGCCCCCTGTAACACTTTGAAAAAACAGGGAAATTGAACGAAAAACAATAAAAGGAAATAGCGTAAAAGAAGAATTTTTTGTACTAATTATGTGACCTCTGCGGGGCAGATTCTTGAGCTTATATGAAATATTCAAATGCGCATATTCAGTTTGCATCTTTATCAATTAAAACATTAATGAAACATAAACTTACACTGGCCGTTTTACGAAGGCAAACACTGTGGCTGCTCCTTTGACTTGCTGATCGCGTTATTGCTTTATCCTCTTTGGCTGGTGGAATTAACAGAGTTAATCTACGGTACATTTAATTCAGCTTATCAATAATAGATGTACATGATAGGCGATGGATTACGTGAGATTATAATATCCTTTATCCGATTTTCCAACGGAACGCTTCCTATTTAAAAAAGTTTGCACTTTTAAATTGAATGTGTCAATTCAATCTTATAACTCGCGAGGAATCAAGAAGTTCGTTGATCGAGACTTCTGATATTTCAAATTAATCCGATTTGCGAAGATAATCGACGGAAGTTTATTGGTCTGTCTAAAGCGATTATCTACAAGTAGTAGAATGGATGCTATATTCAAATTCAATTCTTCAGAAAATTCAAAGTTTCTCGAGCAAAAAGATAGAGTTGTTCGCAAGTAAACGAGATTTTTTTTAAACTTTGCGCTACGATAATATTGAGAGTGAGCTTTTTTTAATGAAAAATGCTGGCTTGTAAAGTAAAAAACATAATCTTAGGTTTGTATACCACAAATATTCAATAATCGATAGTAAAGGGAATAAACATTTTCAACATATTAATGACAAAATATGTCAAATGTTAACTGAAAACCATGGATTTCAATTACAACATTTGGTACATAAAAACGTTATTTACAGAGAATTTTTGTCTGAAAGAATAATTTGCTACATAGAGTTGTAATTTTCCCACGTTTATTATCTTTCGTCGTACTTTCAGTTCGCGATTCATGACTGATTATCATCATAAAACTGTTATGTAATGATTTATTCAAGTAACAGGGGTTTTCCCCCATTTGAGAAAACATTTAATAACTTTTTTACAGTCAAACAGAAAATTCTTCAAAAGTTCATACATTTCACTCACACAACCTTTTTCATATTTCACGATTAATTTCCGTGGGAAAAGTTATTTTCCTGAATTTAGATGCGTTTTCTGAAATATGGGGTAAACCTCTCTTATTTGGTGTTCTTACGAAAAAAAAACGGTTCAAAGAGTATTGTATAACATCAGTATCAATGTTAAAGAGACTTGCGGAAGAGAAAAATAATAATGAGAAGTAAGAAAATGAAAAGCTATTGCAAAAAAGAAGATTTTTTCATCGCGTAGAGAAAGTTTTTCCGTGTAAACGCACGTAATCTTTCAGTAGCGGTAAAAAAAGTCGCGAATCCAACTTGTCCATTAGTAGAATGCACAAGTTATTTCATGTAAAAGTGTCTGTAACTTCACATCTCCCAAATGTATTCTGACGTTTCTACGAGCTTGTTTAATTTCACAAATTGATCCGATTCAGTGGAATAATTAAGTTTGTCGAATCCGTTTCGCGATGTTGGAATATTCACGGTACAAAAAGACGCACGTCCTGATTACTTTTCTTATCAACTTTAAGAATGTTGACAATCTGTTTAATTCGAAAGGAAATGATAGATGTGGGTATGTTTAGAGTGAGAATTGCTCTATGTAGGATTTGTTGACTCTTTTGAGAAAGACAAGAACTTGCCAGTTATTCGTAGATGCTTGCCACCCAGGTATGAAGTCTCGGTCGTGAAAATCGGCAAAGGCGTTGTAAGCGAATCCAGAAATACATCGACCCGGCTGAGATCTACGCCGCGTCGTTCACACGCTCCGTTGAGAACTTCTCTGTAATGTATCCGCAATGTCACCGTTGGCGTAAAACCATTATTCTGAAGCTTATTCTTTGTTCATCTTGTCAGAAAAATGTTTTAACAATGGCAATGCAGGCTGGCAAAAAAATCCTCGACACAAAGTCATTGCACAGTCGTCTTTTGCGAATAATAATTACGACACGAACTCTTGTTTTTCAAAAGAAGACAAAAGTTTGTATGGTTTGAATTCGCTGAAAGTATTCGAAACTGATATCCCGGCGTCTTTAATGAATTCTGGTATCATTTTTTTACAGAATGTTCACGTTTGTGGAAGATGCATTCTTCAAAATGTCTTTGTACTATCAATAGAGGCGAACAATTTTTATGTATATTCATATTAATCTCACGCTAAGAAAGTTCCTTGACTCGCCGGAAGAAATTCTTCGCGATCCAGAACCCCAGTATCAATCCCAACTTCAAAACTGACACTAAAATATTCGCTGCTGGAAACCTGAAACGAAACGAAAAATGCGCGGTGGTTCAAAATTCATGAATAGGAGAACAATGTCTTTAATTTGACTGAAATTGCAATTGAACTGACATCGGACAAAATATAACTGTTCCGGTACAGAATGTTCCCTTCAGTGTGATACTAAAAATTCCGTCAACTCCAGAAGTCTTCAATGTTTCTGCAAGAGTTTTCACATGAAGACGCAATCCGCGGTATTTTAATTACTCTGGATTATAAAAATTACAGCAAAGTTCATTTCCACGTCGTCGCGAAATTTGATGGAGAAAATTGGATTATTTTTTCATCTCGAGCTTTTAATGAACTCTCAAAAAACGAGCTTTTATTCAAACGTTAAGGGATTACGCCTTTAAAAAATATCGTAAAAATGAAGATTGCAACTCTCGCAGTAAAAAATTATAAATAAATTCACGAGAATGTTTCGAAAAACATTTCACAGGTTATAAATAAAAATACATAAAACGTTGAAGTACATGCCATTAAATTCAGCGAATTTTCAAATGGATACAAATCAATTTGAAATTATTGATTGATGATGTAGGCTCACCTGGGACCTCGAAAGTTTGTGCCGAGTGCGACTGGGTCGAGATAAGTCCATGGATGACGTGTTAGGCACAAGAAGGCGAGGACTGTACTCGCCAAGATTTTGAGAGTAGTGATGTGATTGCTGCATTTGTTGATGTTGATGGGGCTGCTGCTCTGGTTGCTGCGACGAAGCGCTCAAACGTTGCTCCGGAGTGTCCATCATGCTCGTTGCCAGCGCGTCAAGTTGAGTCAAGGATCTCGAACGTACCTTAAACAATTGACGAGTTCCGGAGTTAGACACAAAGAACGCGTTCCTACATGCTTGACTTGGTTACATCATTAATTTACCTACAACAGACTACTCAAAGTCTATTTGCTCGAGTCGCGTATGGTAATGCATACTACGTGCTCGTGTTTGATAGTTAACTACGATATTTGAGAGAAAACTCGGAATTCGCATCGTGTTTAAAAATATCAAAGTTCAAAACATTTTTCACCTGGAGTTTATGGGAAAAAAGAAATATAAAATGTACTCAGAGAAAACAGCACAAAAATACGCGCGGCATAGTGGAAAATGTAACAAAATTCGCTGATCGTAAAAGATCGGCGCGATAAAAAAAGCTCGAGCACAAAGTGCACTGCAATAAAACGAAGCTCAATAATATTTAGCGGCTAAGAAAATAATATCAATAGTCGAGAACATTCCGACAAATCGAACTTTTTTACAAGGCACGAATCGCTATTATCGTAACACCTGACACGGCCATTATAAAGCCATTAATCTCGATTGACCTATATGTGTCGCGCACTGGGGTAAAAGCTCTAAGCGTGGTAAATATGCGAAGGGGCCTGCATCAGACTGCAGACCCGAAACTAGGGCTGTGTATCTAGTCATTTCACTCGGCTAATCGATTACCTGAGAAGGACGGCACGAAAACAAGTGCAACGCGAACTACTCTCTCCTTTTGCAAACGAGTGCGAACGAGAAAACCCTATTATCCGTTTCAGCTCGCGGTACAAACGATTAGAAGGCTAAATGGACTACTTCGTTGAAAATTCCAGCTCTCGTAAATATTCATGTGGATACTTTGAATTGTAAACGTTAGAGTTATGTTGATTGTAACATATTCAGATTCAAACAGCTGGCTTAATGATGGATTACAGCGCTGAGGACACTAATTCAAATCGTTTCTCTTGAAACATTTTCAGCCGAGTTGAGAACGCTCTTGCGATTCGCCTTTTATTAGATGAGATTATAACATTCATTTTTGAAGAATCAAAATCACGTTAACGACCACTTACGGAAAACATTTTTTAATGCAAGTAGACGTTTTGTACTCGCTCTTAAGGCATACTGAATTTCAGGTGCGCAAAAGTAAAAGATACATTTACAGAAAACTGAGTCATAGATAGTTCACGTAATAAACTTTTTTAAAAAAAGTACGCACGTTGTATTTTTTTTCGTTCTGGAATATTTTTATATTTTTAGATTGGTAATAAATTAATTATGGATTGCGAGAATGTCCTGAATAATGTTTTTGTATTCGTCACAGCGTTTTTTATTTAAATTCAAACAGTATCGAAAACGTGCGAAGACTTTTTTGTATCAAGGGAAATTTTCGAATCGAAATTTATATGTCCCAGTTGAAATTCTTTTTTCGATTAAAATAGATTTGGCTAGTGCATAAAAGTTTAGATTAGAGGCTCTGACCAATATTCGTTTCGACTAATTAAAACTAGTCCCGGCCGAAAAAGGATTTATAAGCAATCGTGATTTCTCAGAGTAGAATTTTCTGCTCGAAAATTATTATTGGATTGCATTTGTATAAATTTACGATAATTCACTCTTTCATTCCAAAAGACAGAGTTCGTACTAAATTTGCACGAGTTGATGAGAGTATGTTGAACAAGACTCTTGAGAGCTTCCGATTTCATTTGCTTCCGACATAAACAACAACGCTTGAGTGCTATGAAAGTCGTTTTATGCATTTCGAAGTAATCATGTTATCGATAATGAATAAAAACTATTAATATTCATTGATAATTTTCTGTAAGTATATTACGTTTCCATAGAAATGTTTTCTCAAGAAGGTGTAAAAATGGAGTACTTTTTTGAAGGGTCTTGCGTTAACATTTCGATGAATCCAAATTTACCGTACATAATGCCGCTGTTTGTCCAAAGTGGTTTGCGCAGCGAGCTACTTAGGTTCGTTCATTATTTTTCCTTCATTTACTCGAGTATGCAAGGTTTTATGAATTTAAGTGGCAGTTGAGCAGCGATTTTATGGAATTACAAGTTTCTTGCAAAAAAAACTCATAAAAAACGTATTTAATTTCTCCTCATGCGGACTAGAAATGCTGTCTGATCGTGGCAGGGTATTATCTACTGCAGGATATGTCTACTTCCCGCGTGCCGGATTTTAAAGTAGATATTGCCGTATTTAATCAGACTCTGCAGCATGTGCGATTACTTTATTCATTCTTGGTACTTCCCACTAATTTTTGAGGGTTGAAGATATTTATTACACAGTGTAATGTTATCGATGCCTTAATGATTTAAAATTTGTTTAAAGATATAACGGAAAATATAGTATTCCTTAAAACTAAATAATACAATTTTATGAAACGATACACAATAAATTGTTGATGCATGCAGGACGTAGTGTGATTCATGACAATCTTTTCTGGACAGATTCCAGGCGTTTTTGCAATACTTTGGCCGTACTTCCGCCGGACTCGTGCTGTGAATGGTTGCACATTTTTGTATGAAACTTCGGAGGGTCGCTTTTGTGATATTTTTGTTACGAATGATATTGGCACATGAATCTTGTTTGAAAATACAGAATTCTATTCGTTTTTATCGACTTTCTTTAGTGTTAATAATCTTGATGAAAGCGCTCACATTTCTTTTGCCATTAGCAAGTTTTACTAATGATGTAAAATTGTAGTGCAAATTTTTATAATTTCTTAACTAAAAAAAGGTTTAAGGTGGATCGATACTTTAATGCAAGGGCGAATTGAAAAAAATATTTATAATGCAACATAATTAATTACATTTAATATGTGAGTATAATTTATTCAACAATATCTTCTTCTTCATGAAAAAAA
>JABFQM010000090.1:0-56260 GCA_022816865.1 Zelostemma sp. ZL-2020 | reverse complement strand
GATGGACCAGACGGGGAAGAGGTGGAAATTGACTTTACCCCGCCATTCCGTCGAATTCCAATGATACCGACGCTGGAGGAAAAGCTCAAAGTCAAGTTCCCGAATCCCGAGACTTTGACGACGCCAGAAGCTACGCAATTCTTGAGCAACCTCTGTGAAAAGCACAACGTCGAGTGCCCCGCGCCGAGAACGAGCGCGAGACTTTTAGACAAGGTTTCATTCTCGATTGAGGAATGAAAAATAATTGTAAATTCGGTACATTTTGTATATTTTTTTAGCTCGTTGGAGAATTCCTCGAGGAAACGTGCATACACCCGGCGTATATCATCGAGCATCCCCAAGTCATGTCTCCGTTGGCAAAATGGCATCGCTCGGTTCCGGGTTTGACGGAAAGATTCGAACTCTTTGTCATGAAAAAAGAAGTTTGCAATGCTTATACTGAATTGAATGATCCTCTTGTTCAAAGAGAAAGGTTCGTGTGTTCGGATGTAAATTCACGGAACAAAATGTTTAATGAAATTTTGGGTTTTTCAGGTTCGAACAGCAAGCCAAAGATAAGGATGCTGGGGATGACGAGGCACAGCCTGTTGATGACGATTATTGCACTGCCTTGGAATACGGTCTTCCTCCGACTGCCGGCTGGGGTCTCGGCATTGATCGGTTCGTCATGTTCCTCACCGACTCGAACAACATTAAAGTACGTACGAAAATGCGTTTTTATGACACGGAAGTTTAACATGAAAAATATTTCTTTTGCAGGAAGTATTATTTTTCCCAGCAATGAAGCCCGATGATCCGAATAGGAACAAAGAGCTGGTTGAAATCGAGTCGAATGGAGTTCCTGCGGAAAAGTAACTCGGTTTTCCCATCTCATCGCTCTCGCAATTTTCATTTCCGATTTCATTATATTTATTGGATTGGCATATCTTCAACTGAACAAAGAAACAGAGAGCATTGCTTGAAAAGCGCAGAAGGATTTTTTAGTTTTTTTATCGAGCATTCTCAAAAATACGTTTTTTATGTTTTTGCTGATTTTTTGTACTCGAGGTACAGATGTGATTCTCGACATTTTAATTTTCTGTTTGTTAAAATATTCAATACCTCAGAAACAAAAGATTGCCATGCTTCACATTTTGAGAAAAAGATTTTTGTACTATATGATTGTATTGTGTACAATAAAGAGTTTTATTACATGTAGATTAGTCTCGTTTATTCCAAACTTGATTTTGCAAAATTGCACATTTTCATTTCACATCGACGGAACGGAACCAACTTTGAGCTTGCGATAAAGTCACGATAATAAAAAGGACAGTAATTTGACGTAAAAGGCTCGTAGATCATTTCACATTCTACCAAATCAAGCCTTATTGACAATTCGTAGTTATCAAAAATTAGTTGTAATTGAATTACTTGAACACATCGCTAGTTACAATAAATTTTCAAAGTTCACTCGTTTTTTTGTACATATTTAGTAATAGAATTGTAGTGCGCCCCAAGCTCGTACATGTAACGATGATAAGTCAAAGTGATTTTCCTCTGCTCTTCGTACTCGTCCCCGATAACATAAGGACCTCCGTTCGCTTGGACCACTTCGATAGGGCATTTTAAAATGTGGGACAGCACTTGCAGCTGCAAAAAAAGCACAATTATCATCCAATTCCATTTGTACAAAACTGGTAAATTTCACCTCGACTGCGCCCCCCCAAGCAGCGGTGTCAACAATTGTTTGACAGTAAGTCTCGAATTCCTCCGCAGACAATGCACTCTCGGTGACGGGGTTCGTGAGAAAAGGTAAATATTCGTTCATGTGCTCTCGTAAATAAATGGCAGTTTTCGCTCGAAGATCCTGGAGTCCAATCGGCGTTTGATCAACGACTTTGAACTGGTGCGCAATCGCATTGTAAAGGCTGAAAAATACGATTACAATCAGTACAAGTGCCGACTGTTTCTTGGTTTCGACACGAACCAGTGACCGTCGCTGGGGATTTCGTACAGCATCAAATCCCTCTTCAGCAGAATTTCCTGTATCGCTTGCGTCTCCAGATTCCGCTTCCCGAACTCGTTTTCCGCCTCTTGCTCGATTATCAATTTGTTTCTTTCTTGTTCCTCTTTGGCCTTCTTCTGTCTCCTGCGCTGCGCCCGGGATGTTTTTTGGTTCCCGGAGGCCTCTTGTTCTCCAGCTCCGGGTTCTTCGGCGTCTTCTTTTTCCTCGGGAACTTCTGCGCTGTTCTCGGCGGAGTCGCCGATGTTCGATTCTACGTTCTCGGTGGGAGCTAGGGATAAATGGGAGAGCTTGAAATTCGTGATTTCTTCATTGTGCTTCTTTTCTAGGTCCGCTTCGAGGCGCGTTATCTCCTCCGTGACTTCCTTCTTTTTCTTTCGATCGCCTTTGCATATCGTCTTTTTCAAAATTTGAATTTGCGCTGAAAAAATGGACGAATTGAAAAATGACGTTTTTGGAAATCGTGGCGAAGAATTTTGCTCACCTTGTAATTCTTTTTTCTCTTTTTTGTGCTTTTGGGTTAATTGATCTTCCGATTGGTTTTCCATCGTGAAGCCTGGATTTTTTATGGTTTTATTATTGCGCCTGGACAAATGAAAAATTATTTTATGTTTCGTGATTGTTCGAAATGTGAGGAAATAATTGAAAAATGAACATGCGTTTTTCCGCAGTGACAATTTCGAAGAAAAACGTGTTTGTTGGGAAAACTTACTTCACGAGCAGTGAATAATTGAGGTAATGCCGCACGTCGATGCGAAGTAATCAAAAAACGAGATTGACAAACGCACTTTGATTTCGCATTATTCGCTACTCTACGAGTTTGAGGCTAATTATCTAGGTATTTTGTGACTCTCGGGCATTCGCGTAAATCTGATTTCTGCGCAACTCCAGGCGCAGCAGAGAAAACTATACTCATTTGTTTGACATAACTAGGGATGCTTTTGAATCTAGGGAATTTCGAGTGGTCGCATGGTGGTGCCCCTTCCCCCCATTAGACACCTAGACATAACCTCAAAACTCCCGGGGATGTCGAAAATTACGTTCACGTTTTATTTAAAATGTTTATTCTCTCGGAAATGAAGGACACGGTCCGAATACCCCCGTGGAAATTCAAGCGCAAATTAAACGACGCGATCGCCGACGAGTTAAACAGAAAACTTGCAAATAAGGTAAAAATGTCAAATTTACGAAATCGTGCAAAATGTCAAGTTTTTCATATATTTTTTTTCGTCGATTAATTGCTTGCGAAAAACTGCGTAAATACTGAAATCCTCGATTTACAGGTTTTTTTGAATGTCGGACTTTGCATAGCTTTACACGATATTATTAAGATCGAAGATTCGTACATTTTTCCTGGGGATGGATCGTCACACACCAAAGTCATCTTCCGGTTCATCGTTTTCCGTCCTTTCATGGAAGAAATCCTGCTCGGAAAAATCCGCTCATGCAGCGCTGACGGAGTTCACGGTATCGCGAAAACAAACTTTTTCCGACTCGAAAAACCAAAATTCTCATACTTTATTTAATTCTAGTGACATTGGGGTTCTTCGAAGACATTTTAATTCCCCCGAACAAGCTGCAACATCCTTCTCGATTCGACCAAACGGAGCAAGTTTGGGTCTGGGAATACGAAACCGGAGACGGCGAAAAACACGATCTTTTCATGGACACAGGCACGTTCCAAAAGACCAGTTTCTCCTTCGAACCCACATTTTAACGCTGCAATGTTCCGTTTATTTCGCAGGTGAAATCGTTCGGTTTCGCGTGGTGAACGAATCGTTCACGGAAATTTTACCCACGGGACCGCAAATGGCTGCGGAAGCAGTTGAGAAACCAGAAGCGAACAGCACATTGCCTTATTGTCTTGGGGTACTTTTGTTTTGACGATTAGTTTTTCTTCGAGTGAATTGAATATGTAAAGAACTGGGTTTTCTGTATTCGCAGGGTGCTATCGACGAACCTGGTCTTGGTCTTCTCTCTTGGTGGGAAAATACGTGACGAAAATGGAACTTTTTTTACTCGATTAACGCGAATGCTAGTGTAATTTTATTTATTGGTAAATTTGGGATGGAATTATTCGACGTCTTCAGATTTGAACAGCAAAGCACGAAAAATTAATGTTAGAAAAATGCGTGTTTACAGTTTCTTTATTGTTCTACACTTGCGATTGTTTTATATCGACAGTCAACGCGTGATTGATTGTTTATATCAGTAAATTTACAACACATTTATAATTACACACATTTACATACACGAAAAAAAGAATGAATGCCAGGTACTTTGCTGTCTTCAGTTAGTGTAAGGGAGAAAGGAGTAAAATAAAACGTGACGTTCGTTTTTACAGTACTTTATTATCGAATAATCAAACGAATCAAACTTGAATCGTAAAACTCAAATTTGCCTGTGAAACGTCTCCGATAATTTGCCAATCTTCGAAAGAATCGATGCATTAATCGTATTGTCAGGTGTTCAACTTCAAAATTCAAGCCTAACTTTGCGTTTTAAAAATTGACTGTTCGAAAACTCTAGACTCTGCGTTCGTTAAAAATAAATCAACATTTCAACAAATCTCAGCGGAACGATAAAAACGTAACATAATTCGTCAATAAGAATCTCAAAATTTACAGAAAAAATGTAAAAACGTTACGCGACACTGAACAGTATCAAAATACAGACTAAGTAGTTGCTCGCCAATAATAATTGCGTAAAGGATCTCTGTTTAACGACGTACGATCTCGCTCGAAGTACCTAATTATTCCTGCGCAGGATAATCTTATAACTTTCCTACGTGTGCCATATCTTTCCGTCTGCTCGAGTCTTATACTCTCTCAAGACAGAGTAGAAATTGTGAAAAGCGCCGTGGCATTTATCCCGCTAGTCTTTCACTCAATTATTAAACACCGGGGCAAGTGTTCTCGCAGGTAATCGAAAAGTTCCCTCGACGTTCCCGGGCAGTTTGTCAGCTCCAGCTCGTGAAGATGACGCAGTTGTATCAAACTGGACAAACCGCTGCTCGTCAACAACGGACAACCTGGAAAACAACACCGGGAAGCATTGCTGCACGTGATCGAGAAAACATTGTACTTTCGTACCTGCCACGGAAAGCACTTGAAGGGATCTCATGCCGCACAAATGTTGGAGCCCGAAGTCTCTGAGTTGGGAACACCATCGCAGGAATAACGCACTCAAGGTCGCCATCGTCGAAATGTAACTCACGCCGATATCCGAAATATGTACACATCTGGAAATCGTGGGAAGCAGAATTTTAGGATTTTGATCGGCGCTTGTCATCTCTTTTTTGTACCTGTCCAAAGTGAGCTCTTCCAAGTGGTTCAGGTCGCAAGCTATGTACTCTAGAGCCGCGTCTGTGATTCTTGAACACCAACTTAGGTCTAAGGAACGAAGTCTGGGGAGATTCTCCGCTATCAACTCCACGCCGTCGTCGGTGACTTTGCTGCACCCGGACAGAGACAACACCGTCAAATTCGGTAGAGAATGAACTGGAAAAAGAAGAAAATTTCGTCACTTTATGAAATCGAGGAATAAGCTTTGAAACGAAAAGCGCAGTCGAATGTTATGTCATTAACGAATGACATAACGTTGGAACGTTGGACAGAAATTTCAATTAAGAATACGAGATACTGCGACGGTTGAAATCTAAATAAAGCGCTGTTACTTAGATAAATTTAGCCTGGGAATCAAAAACAATGCTAACTGGGTCTCACGATGAATATCGACCTACTCAAGACGAATAGGGTAAATTTCTATTGCGCGTCCAAAACGCAATTTCAAACTTTACATATTTCGAAATGATGAAAATTTAAATTGCATTTTTTTAGGGAAAGGTACAGACCGATGTTGACTATTCCGTGATTGGTCAACTCCCAGCAAGACTGGAGTCTCAAAATACTGAGGGAGCTGCTTTGTTTGGGGCTAAAGTATCCGAGAGCGGCGTCCGTGACGTGATAAGCCTGCAGCGAAAATTCGTAGAGGCTTGGCAAAAGCTGAGCGACGGCACCGACGGCTTCATCGGCGACATTTATACAATCCGAGAGGGATAAAGAGACGATCCTGGGCGTCAAGCACGCCCAGAGACCGGCTTCCGTGACCTCGTTACACCCGGCGAGTTCCAGCTCGAACAACCCCTGAAACAGTCCGAATTTCATACACGTTTTCCCGATTTCGAGGAGATTTTTCCGGCTCCGGAAAAACAATCCGTGTTTTTTTGGGGGAATTTCCGCGGTGTTTTGGATCGAACAAAGTGCGAAATTCGATGTAATCGGGATTGGAAAGAAGCTGTTTTTCCGAGAAGCCGGGGATTTATTTATACTTGTAAATGATCCAGGAGAGCTTCTAATCCCCGATCGGTGATGGCGCAACATCGAAGGGATAAAGAGTGAATGTGACGTTGGGCGAGGGGGAAACCGTGCGTCAGTTCCGGAATGTCTATGCGAGAAAAATTATCATCGGATTAAATTTCATGGTCTGAAATTCCAATGAATTCTAGAATATTCTTACAATTTTATACAGTTCAAAAGTTATTAATAAATTCTCTAACATTACATCAAAAAATTTTTAAAAAAATTTTTTCCCACGTAATTCTAAACTCTAAAATTTTACAGAATGAAAAAATTACCTTCGTCGGCAGCGCCCAGAAGCACGAGGGAATGGAAGCCTCTTCTGACCAGAGAAGCGTAGAATCGGGCCCTTGAGCTCGACGGCATCGCCCTCGTTTCCCGGCACCTCACCACGGGCACCAAACCAGTCCAAAGTCTCGGTTTAGCGTAAAGAAGGTCCCTCCATCTCGTGCAAACCTGCCGCGAATTCACAAAATTCCAGTCTCTTACTTTCACTCTAAAAAAAAGCATTTAAAAAAAATATTCACCTGCGCCAAAACGCGCCTTTCCGTGGCATTGAAGTAGAGGAAAAAATGCTCGAGGAAGTGCTCGTCCTGGACGAGGTGTTCCCACGTCGCCGGAGTAACGTAACCGCTCGTCCCGCCCCCGAGAAAAGCATTCTTCGTCTTGTTTTTCGGCATTCTTCCCCTCCCGGAAGCGTTGTTGCTCAAAACTTTGTTGTTGCCCATCGCGTACGTCGCGTTAACCGCGCCGCTCGAATTTCTGTTCGGCTTTTCCGGAGCGGCGTTCGCGTTATTGCTGCTTTGTAAATTCGTGTAATTCACTCCGCCGCTGCTGCAGAAAACGTTCGTCACTCTTTCCATAACGCTGGCTTTTCCGCCACCTGAAACCAGAACCACGAGCGCCGGTGAAATTTCAATTCTTCCGCGTCTGACCCGAGTCGCGGTATACTACTTGCGCTTTTTCAGAAGCGCCCTACGCGAACTTTTCATTCGTCGTTATCGATTTCAAATGTTTAATCGGATAAATGTAATTGTTTTTGAGAAAGAATGCGAGCAGTTTTCGGAAAAAAATCCGCGCGAAAGCGTAACCGCGTTAGGTCTCTTCGTCAATCGAATTATCGCATGCATTTGGGTCATGGCGAGTTGAAAAGTCATTAAATCCCGCGGCGCGTTCAATTGAAAAAGCCGAGGTTCGATTTCCGGCTGGAAATGCAATCGCGGTTTTCCCTTGATTCTCGTACCATGGTGTTTGGAGGCGCGAAGACCCAAGCCGTTGATTCTTTTCGTCAACTCGGCACTTGCCCTCTCGACGACTCCTTGGGCCGATATCGATGACATGTTTTCCCTCGGAATATCAAGGGCGAAACTTTACCTCGAAGCGTAGAATTCCTTCCCAAGGAAACGCGCCATTTTCACTTTTAAATACTCGCCTCATAAAGAAACGAAGGCACTGTTTTCTCGCGCACCGAATTATGAATGGGACGTGGAATAATTGCAGTCACTTCGCGCAATCAATGCAATCGATACCCCGCGATTCTCGACAGAGCACGGAATGTTCCAAGTAGTCGATGCAGATCGGGACGCGAAAGGGATGGAAAAAGCTCCTTAGCCAGCGAATCAATACTTGAAATGTCGCACGCGGTCTCGTAGGAAAATAGAAAAACGGCGATGTTTGCGTGAAACTGGGCTACGGGGACGATTCATTTATTTAACGCGGCGATGCTTTCTTTGTTTACGTTCGGGACGGCTCGTAACATGAAAAAGTCGAGATCCGGGCTTGCGAGTCTGAGTGCGCGCGAAGACTCGGGGGTGGTTCGCACTAGACTGAATCGATAGCTAAACTTGTCGGGCTACCTTATCCCCACTAACGCGCTTTTATTTGTGATGCCTGCTCGACTGAGAGAGCGCCGTCAACCCTTGCTAACTCGGAAATGTGCACGCGGAACACTGCGCTTCGACCGGTGCAGTTTTTACGAAGACATTGTTTCCGGGCTTTTTTCCCTGGAAGCAAAATGAGTTATTAATTGTAATAAGAAGACTTTTTAATCGAAAAAGTTGTATACAAAACATCACTTTTGGTTTTTAGGACGCGGAAGATCTAGAACATTGTTTATCACAAACGATATTAACATAGATATAGAGATCATCTGTCACTTACGAAAAGTTAATTCTAGTTGTTACATTTTTGTTTGGAATCGCAGATCTGTTGCGTTTCGTGAAGTAATGATATGAGTTTTTAAACTAGTTATTATAAAATACAAGGTTAAATAGAAAAATTGTTTTTACCCTATTCTATTTCCATTTTTTCTATTTATATATAAATATGTAAGGTAATATTTCTCGATAACAGCAAAATCAACAAAACATTTTTAACATTCAAAATGTGTTTCAGACTCTCGAGTGTATTATTGAAAAAATAGTTAAGAGGATTGCTCCATTTCCCTTGCAAAGTTAAACTGACTAGAACACGAAAAATTTCAAATTGAAGTATGATTTAACAATATTTAACGCAGTCACATTTTTGTTCTTGAATCGAATGTTTCCCAAATATACAAAAATTATTCCTAATCGATCCATCGCAGAACTTGGTCCTTGAATTACAAATTGGAAAACTTGTCCAAATACCAATTGTGGTCCTTCATCGTTGCGAGAAGTCCAGAATCCAGCACCGTCGAGTCTTTAGCTTCAAAGTTTATTTTTGGAGGACCGAACAATGGTGTCATCGACCCACCCATGGCACTACAAAATTTACAAGAAATTAATTTCGTTACAAACAAAGTACAGAAATTAAGCTTCAGAAACCTAAGTATCGCAGCTCCTGCACAAATGTCCCATTTCTTAATCGCCGTCATATGAACATAAGCCGTGGCATTTCCCAGGATCACCTCCAAAGTTTTGTACCCTAAAAACAGAAGTTACGATTCATCCCATTTTCAAAATTTTTCGTGTCGCTGTTTACCTGCTCCAGCTGCAGAAACAATCTTCACGTTTTTACCGAACGCAATTTTCGACGAATTCTCGACTTCTCCAGCATGCGAGCGAGACACGATGAGAACTGGAGTACCGTCCTCTTCCAAAGGCTGCAAATATTTCAAATTAGCAAGTTTTAACCAGAAATTCTTCCAGTTATCGTATCAAATTTCACCTCCGATCGGTCTTTTAAATTATCCGATACTTTGTGATCCACCCAAGCCCAGTACGTGGATTTTGGTTTGAAGGGTTTATGTATGACTCCAATTACAGGCTCTCCTTTGTAAGCGACGCAGACCATGGTCGTAACGTACTGCAATAAGTTTTCTGCAAAAAATGAAAACATTTCTATACATTTTCTGATGAGCATAATTAGCATTTGTTTTTGTTAGATGAAGCACCGGTGAATTCTTTCGTTGCATCCAAGGGATCTATCCAGACCGTTATGTCCTTTATGTCTACCATAACGTCTGGGACGTTGCTCAATTCGGTCATGTCGTTTTCGAGGTTCGCGATGTTGTCTTCTTTACAACCCACAGACTTTTCTTCGGAAATTATCATCATTTTTGGAAAAGCTTTTGTTAGGGAATCATACATTGCGCAGTGAGATCGATAATCTGCCTCCGTCACTGGATCATTTACTCCTTTAAAAAATAAAGAGTTATTAGTAAAATCATTATATAAACGATTTATGTATTATTGTTTCATTTTTCGTTTTCATATAGAGGAGATTTAAAGTTCTGAATGACAATCTGCCGAATAAAAAAAATTGTATACATCGAAAATGTTCCCCCCTCCAATGAAAACAGCTGAGTTTGTAAACATAACCTCAATCGATTCAAATAATCGAATTTTACCTTCTTTAGTCTTGCCTTTACTCGCGACCATGAATTTCGGATTTTCGTGAACTTCGACGATTTGCAAACCCCCGATTTCCGAGGCTCTTATCGCGCCTATCAATAATGTTTTCATAGAAATCATATGTCTACCGCCAAAATCGGACTTTGGCAACGAATAGAAGTACCAAAGCGTCAGAATGGCCACGATCGCGACGAGGAATAACTTTTTGTTTCGCACGCTGGCAGAATACATGGCAAGTCGTTTCTTTTGCGTGAAACAACATTCACTTTCAAATTTGTACAAATGTTTTTTTTTCTCGCTTTGTGATGCTTTGCGTTTACGCGGTGTCACACTCGCACGCGCTCATCACCGAATTTAACCGAATTGACAAGAATCTTCAATCTGACACGTGATTGGCTACATTGCCGTGTGTGGGATTGGCAAGACGACTAGTTCGGTTACACCGATCTGCAGTACGAAACTTTTATTTTCCAGAAAGATAATTCTTATAATACCATAAAACAATCGCATAAACATGAAAATTCTCATTTCGAATTACTTTGTGTTAATATTATTAATCCAATAAATAATAAAAAACGATTTCCGAATAACCTGACGATGACAACAAACCCGTCTACACGTATGAGCTAAACCGTACCAAATCCTTCGCGGAAACGGCTCTCGGTTGGCTTCCCTGCTCCATCCGGCGGATTGCAAATGCAAATGGCCGTCCCCATAGCCAAAAGGCGGAAAGTGCCAATTTCCTTTCGCGCGTTAACATAAGTAGTAATCGTTAAAAATGTCGGGGGAGTGAAAAGTGACGCGGCAAAATTTCACGTAATCGAGTTGGCCCAAGCACGATTCTTCGGAACACGAGGAGACGGCGATAACACTACCGATAATCGGATGTGTCCACGTTAACGTGTCCCTCGCGGGCAACATGCGTTCAGCATTTGTCCGGCAACCTCTATCGCGTAATGTATTGACTTCTTAGCAACGTTATCGCGCCGAAAATAATCCACGCGTCACGTTCCTCGTGCTTGCACCTTTATTGCACCGTCTATCGCATCGCCTTTATCCAATATCGCTACGTAAGTACGTCATACTATATACATGCTTACTTTCGCATGCAACGTGCCGAGAATTCGACACTCACTCATGCCACCGACACGATTTTCGCGCTACGATTTATTTTTGGCGGGAAGTTCGAAACGCCTCGAAAAGCCCATTTTTTCCCCAAACTTTTCACCGCCTTTCACGGAGAAATCTTTTTCCGGCTTTTCCAATTACTTTCCTCGAAGTTTCGAGGTCGAAATGTATGCGATCGTAACTTTTTCATCGTTCTGATATTTGGAATGAGCCTCGATCTATTTTTCGATTTAATTTTTTTTTCTTTTCATTTTTAGGTAACGAAACAAATTATTACCCAGGATAAAAAGGAAAGAAAATTATCAAGGATGCCTGCAGCCAGCGTTTGCGACTCGATTTCGGTCGCGCTCCAGTGCTCGTTCGAGTCGACGAAATCCAAGGATGATTCAACGGTTAATTTAACGGGGAGCTCGTCCCGGATTTTACAGTCCGAGGTGGAGTATGAGGAAAGCGAGGATTACAGGTCGATTATGCTGGATCATCTGAAATCCAAGTACCTCGTCCTGAACCCGCCGAACGCTGAAAATTCAGATGCCAGAAAAGTCCCGGAAAACAGCGCCAACAATCACACGAAGAAAGAAAGCGCGAAGTTGGGCTTGCCGGAGCCCGCGGTGATTTTGTACGCCGCTAACAAAGTGCACCTGGGTTGGAAAAATGATTTCCCCGCAGGCGCTGGGATGTACAATGTCGGAAACACGTGTTACCTCAACAGCACTCTGCAAGCTTTGTTCCATGTTCCTGCCCTCGTCAATTGGCTGCTCAGCGATCCTCATCACAAGAACAAGTGCGAGCAAAACGGTGAGAATCGCACTTCTTGCCTGAAGAATTTTGTATCGAGATTTAACGAGACTTGTAACATTTCAGGAGGGGGAGGAGAGTGCCTTACCTGTGCAATGGCCAAAACCCTGCAGTTCAGTCATCAAAAGTCTAACGAAGCCATCAAACCGTTTTATATTTACAATAAACTAAAACGTATGAGTTATTTAAAAACATTGTAAAGATGGGAAAGAAATGTTGATCGAATAACGAATTTTTGCAGAAATTTGCCGAACAATGGTGCCTGGCCAGCAAGAAGATGCCCATGAATTCCTGCGTTATCTTTTGGAAGGCATGGAGAAGGCTTACCTGGCGAGACACAAAGCGATGAAGCTCGATAATTACTCCAAGGAAACCACTCCCATAAGTCAAATCTTTGGTGGTTATTTACGAACCGAAGTGAAGTGTCTTCAGTGCAGGCACGTTTCCACGACGTTTCAGCATTTCCAGGATCTGCTAGTGGACATTCGAAAAGCCAGCACCCTCGACGAGGCGCTGACCAACTACTTCAGTCAGGAGCAGTTGGACAATAATGATTACAAATGCGAGGCCTGCAAACGCCGAGTGCCTGCCACTAAACAATTTAGTCTAGAAAAGCCACCGAAAGTGCTTTGTGTTCAATTAAAAAGATTCAGCGTCTTGGGCGGAAAAATCCAGAGACTCATAGGGTACAAGCCGACCATCGACATGGGTCCGTACCTTTGGAACGAGACCGGTGGACCCAGAAAAAAACTCACGTACAAGCTGATGTCCATGGTTACACATATGGGCTCGTCCGTCAATTGTGGACACTACACGGCGGTGGCTCAAGTTTCCTCTGGAAAATACTACTCCTTCGATGATTCATGTGTACGCCAAAACTATTAAAACCTGTCGTATAATGAACTTCTTTGATTCTAATAAAAATTTGTTTTTTAGGTTCGTCAGATCAACTTTAACAATTTTATAAATACTAACGCGTACATCATGATTTTCGAGTTGGAGTCGCAATCAAATAACCAGTTCCAATCACATTCCCCGAAGGTGAACGGCGCCGTGGCCTCGAAGAGTCTGATGTCCTTTAACAACAGTCCGATTATTAAACGTATTGCCCCGAAGATGCTGTCTTCCCCGACGGTTTCCAAAAGTAAAGAAGGCACTTCGCCTGTCAAGGACCCTCTTCGATTTATTGGGCCCTTGTTGCCGTCATCCATGAAGGTGTCGAATTCGGAGAATGGAAAAACTTCGAATGGAAGCAGCAGCCTCGTTCCTTATGATGGTTCGAGCGAAGAAGAAGAAACCAACGGCACTATTATTCCTGAAACTCCTTCCAAAATTGCTCAGTCAAACGATGTGAACTCTGCTGCGGTGAAAGAAGATTCCCGGCTTCTTTCTCCGAAAGATAATTCCAAAGTCGCCAAGATTTCGAATGGAAATGGCGTTCATTGGGATAAATTAGACTCAAGTTCGAGTTCCAGTAACGGAGCTATGATTAATGGCAATTCCGAGCCAAGGACGAACGGATTTTATGAGGATCGGAAACCAATAGAAACGGATGGGAAGGAGCGATGGAAATCGAAGGTCGGACACGAGGATAGAATTGTTACGAAAGCGAGCAGTTGTAGAAATGATCCTGTTATTGCGTCGACCGCCAATGGTTGGTCAGTCTCGGAAAACAAGTAAGATTTTTGGAATGTTTTTGAAAATTATTAGCAAGAAAAGAAACTTATATTCAATGTTTTTCAGGGATGATTCGAGAAAATCCAACAATCACGCGACGGCGATTCATGCGGCAGCGGCGAGGCCTTTTGACGGCACCAACAGGTCCGAAACTGCGGATCGATTGACGAAATTGAGTCACCGGGGTTATGGCAATCCTTCGGGTTAGCGAAACTTGATATGAATGAATGAAAGTAAATAAGAGGGAATAGTTTAATGATATTCATTTTGTTTTTTGTAGTTACCAGTTGGGAAGGTAACAAACCGTACGTGGAACGCGAGGTGGAAAACGAGCGTCACCAGGATCGAAAGCGACCGAACAGCGACGATGAAGAAATAGATAAGGGTCGTACGAAAAAGGCGAAAACTCATCACGACAGGAGCTACGAAAGACCCTATTATAAGCCTAACAATAACCTTTTCCAGGATTACCAGAACAAAAATCATAACCGAAACAATCACCGATATTTCAACCCCTACAGAGGTCAATACAAATCAAATTTCAACCAACGGAATCGGAACAATAATTATAGACGTTTTCACCAAAAACCAAACTGGCAACATCATAGGTAGAATAGCACGAAGGAGCTGATATTGGTTTGCTTTTATTAGAATCGGCAGTGTTCGATTCCGGAAAACAGAAGCGGCGGAGCGATGGAAATTTGCATTTATCAACAGACGAGAATTTCTCCGTGTGCGAGATTTTCTGTCAATGAAGCGTAGTCGCTTTCTTTCGTCCGTCCTAACTGTAAATGTACAGGAAATTCGTTTCCCACGTCAGCCTTTTTCCCCCTGGGAAATGGGAATGCAAGGAAAACAAATACTGACACATGCGAGCCTTCGAGTTGAAAATGTGTTGAAGCGTGCGAGTGGCGATGCGCGAAACTCAATAAAGCGTAACTCAGTAAAAGCCGATGTTCATTGTATATTCGAAGTTTGTTTTGACATTGATTCGCAATTTTTTAGGCGTAACTCGAAGATTTTTATTGAAGTAACGCGAGTCGAGAAATGGTGGAATTTGGTCGGTGTTTGGCCATGATAAAGGGATAGCTTAGAGTACGAGTCAGTTTAAGATTCTGTCAGCGTCCATGGGACTGAATGCTGCGAATATTTACTCAGACAACAATACCTTTGTATACATTTTCTTTAACTTCCACGTTATCGCGCAACGGCATTTATTCTTCAATTGTATTTCCATTTTCTATAAAGAGAAATTTTTGCAATCGCGACTATTTCGTATTTGTAAAGCGGCGATGGATTTTCAAATGTATCGGGATGTAAAAAGTATTTTTAAGATCGTTCACCCGTATTAAAGTTAAGCGTATACGATGTAAATTACATATGGAACATGGTTTTCTTGAAATTAAACCTGAAGAAACTGATAAACGAAGGTAATGCTCTCTGGTGATTTTTTTCGTGTCCCGAATACAATACCTCGTTATATTGTTAAAAATAATATAATACCTGCCAAAAAGATAGATGAAAATGGATGGATATCAAATAGCTACTCTCATTTTCAAATTAATGACGTCGCATTATGAGCTTTGTGTACGTACTGTCGCAAATAAAATGACGTTTATAAAATACAGCCGATTCTCATTACTCCTTTCATCTCGCAAGATCCCAATAACCGGAGATAATATTCAAAAAATTTATTTATACACGCAACAGACTAACTCCCCTTTAATACATCTTTTCTCCTTAACGTTACATTTCGTATGACTAGATCAAAAAATTCCTTCCAAATCAGGCCAAGCGATGGGCGGTGCCAGCCTAAAAGCCGTGTTCATGTCGCGCATAAAAGCGGGCGGTGAATATCGCCGTCTCCTCTCCTACAACATTGAAATATCGATATAAAAAACTGTTTTTCCGGCTCAATAAAAACACTCTCGTAAGTTTACCATGACTCTCGGCGTAGAGGGAAACAAACCCGACGCAGCAGGCTTTCCATCTCTCGAATTAAGACACTTGTAACAAGTTTTAGGCTCCGATAAACACTCCAGGTGGTATCCATGACCGCAATCGAAAACCGCCACGTACTCCGAAGACTGAGAGAGCATTTGCCGACAAACAGGACAGATAACGGACACAGTAGTATATGCTTTTCCAGCATATCTGCAATTTTAACAATCTTTCGTTACAAGTTTCTCCGAATTACAAAAATTATGCGCGGGCAATTAATTAATGACCTCAAGGATTTTTTCAAGGCTTTGTGCAAATCCAGGCTGACGAGTTTAGCGGTTGTTTCGACTAGAGTTTCTTCGTAGTGTGACTGAGTGAGGACTCCGCTGAGTAATCTCCTGATATCTTTTATCGTGCCTCCTGTGGCTAAGGGATGTTTCAAAATTTGCTCGAGAACGACCGAAAGCGCCGTGGTCCCACCCAGCGCTTCCAGAACGACATTCAAAAGTTTCTCCCGCAATGATTTCACTGCAAACAAAAAATTCTGTCAATCTCAAAAATCTTGGTTTTCGCATTCTCGTCGCGAAGGAAAAAACCTTTTTCATTGTCGCTGTTCAAATTCGTACTGAGAACCGTTTCCACCAGTGGCATCCAATCCAAAGAACCCGCGGATCTTCGGCACAAGCCGGTCAATTGAATCGCGATGCGAACCGCCTCGTCGTCGTGAAGATTCGTTTGGCAATACTGAAACGAAAACGGAAATAGAAAATCTTGGAAGGGATCAAAGATGCTTCCAATTTTACCGCGTTCAAACATTCTTTTAATCTGCCCAGTAGCAAATCAAAAGCTTCCTGGTAATTTCCAAGCTTCTCCAACATAACTGCCTTCGCGTCCTGGTGATTTTCAGCCTCGACTATTCTCAGAGCTTCGTCCAATCGGCATCCGTGTGAACCGAACAAGTGCGAAACCACCTGGAATAAAAACACAATGAATTCGATGTTCGGAAAAGGACGAAATTTCGATGCTGACCCGTTCCGGTTCCATTTGGCACATTAATCTCAAATACGTTTCTAGGACGTTGGTGCTCAGCTCGAATTTGTTGTTCTCCTCTTTGTATTGATGCAAATGATAATAAAGCGCGTTTATAAGGGCGTAAAGTGCTTCGCTGTAAGCAGCCAAATTGTCCAACATTTTATTCACTTCCCCGGGTAATCGGCTGGCGATTATCGAAGCTAATTGATTAGCGTCGATTTTAATTAGAACTAAAATGTGCTTCGATATCACATCGTGGAGTGTAATCTTGGGCAGTCTTTGTAGCCAAGGCCAGACATTATGGCACCTCGCAGGATCCGCCGTCATGCATCGACAAACCGCTTGCCAGTCCTCTCGACTCGTGTAAAGCAATTCCAAAACTCGCAAGCTAAAAACGGAAAGCTTCGAATTAATTTCACACAATTTCGCATCGTTTTCAATGCTTACAAGTTCGCTCGTTGCGAGAAATGTATAAGAGTGTTGTCAGATATGTTGACGAGTTTCCTGGAGTGCAGGAGTCGCAAAACCGCGTTCTCCTTCTCGTTCTGGTGGTCCTTGGAAATCTCGGAATCCACGGGGACGTTCGAAAGCGTCTCCACGAGTTTATTCAAGGTCGCGGGTTCAAGGTTGACGACCGTGTCTTGCGTAATCTCGTTCACCACGAAAATCAAGACCAGCGATCTTTGCTCGTCCGTCAGGTACTCGGGACTTTGCACGGCCAGAGGAGTACTCGGTAACACGATGCTCAGCAAAATGTCCACCAGCCTTTGTCTCTGCCTCAATCCGATTTCCGAAGAAAACTCAGCTTCCTGAAAAATCAAGTTCCAATTACTCCATCCAGTGCAACTCTGCCTTCGATGCCACACCTGAAAAGCCATGACTATCACGTCCAAAAATCCCTTCGCGTCGAATCGGAGAAGCGTCCTTAAATACGGGTATTGCGTCTCCGAGTCATTGGCGAGGCTCGAGTGCTGGGAAAGAAGAGCCCGGAGAATGTCTGCCTTGGCCTTTTTCGACACGCTCTCGGGAATTTCGCCGCGCGGGAAATCTCGGCCGGCCAAGCAACAGCTCGCGTAGACTAGAAGTGCGTTGCCGAGATTCACGCAGTCTTTGGAAGGAGCATCGTACGGGCTCGACGGAAGACTGTTTCTCAGAACGGGCATCAACTGGTGAATCGGCGCAGTGAAATCGCCAAGAGAAGTTTTCTGCAGGTGTATCAAAGCCTCCCAAAGTCCTCGTTTCCGGCACACCAACGTCACCTGAAAATACATTCATCAGTCAGGTTTTCGAAACAACGCGAGTCGTTGATTTTACCTGGTGAATGTCTAAACACTCGACGCTCAGTAAAATAACGACGGCTTGCAAAGCCTCGGTGCGGTCTTCCTGGTCGTAAAGAGTGAAAAATTGCTGGGCGACGAGCGGAGGTAATCGAGGTGGCAAACTGCCGTCCAGCAACGGCGCTTCCAAAGACCGTAAATATATCGCTTTGAGATCTTCCGACTCGGAAACGAGATCCCAAAGTTTGCCGAAAAGCAGCTCTGTGTTTTCTAGTAGCACGCAGTAACTGACGCAGGTCGAAACGACCATGTCCGGGTCCAGGGTGTCGTCGTCCACAGAGCTCGGCCTCAAATTATCCATGTACTTCACGAGGACCTGGCAAACTTTGTCTCGAGCCATTTGCTTTCGGCGCTGCTTCGAGCCATGCAAACCGACCACCGCTTTCGCTTTGTCTTGATAAAACGAAAGACCCAGCGCTAGAGCTTCCAAAAATCTCCCCTAAAAGAAAAGAAAGACATGAGTTTCCAAGTTTCAGTTTCTCCCTCCTTCTTTTCCCATGAAACGTGCCTGCATGGCTAAATGTCGCAACCTCTCGGTCCACGTTCTAATGCAAATAGCATGCAAGCTTTTGGTTCCGAGTAAAAGTAACTGATTCCCGACGGTGATGACGGTGTTGTAACAAGCTCGTTCCCCAGCCAACGCCATTGCCTGTAATTTCAGAATCGTTAGTTCCTTGAAAAAACGACGGTTCTCCAGTGCTCTTTTTTACCTTGGAAACATTCCCTCCCGTCGAAAGACCTTTGAAATGACTCGAAGCGTATGAAATCCCGACCTGACTGACATCGAGTACCTCTAAATTGTCCGCTACTCTCACGTCGATTAAATGCAGCCTTTCATGAACGTCTAGAATTACCAAAGACCGCGCGTTCAGCCACTTCAAGTTACTCATCATGTACGTTAAAACGATCCTTCGCAGAGGCGAGAGATTTATTCTTGAACCAGCTCCGGTGCAAACCTAAAAACGAGAAAAAATCGTCTTTAAAAATGGAATTCCTTAAGGAATAGTGATGATTTTCACCTGGTAAAAGTAAACTTCCGTATCCCTCCCGAGAGCGAGAACCGGATCGACGACTCGAGTTGCATTTGCTGACTGGATAACGACCAATTGCCAGGAGACCTGGGGCGGAGCGACGGCGGCGCCTCTCAGGGGATGAGTCAGAACGACCTTCATCCGAGGTCTTATGCAAACAACTATTACCTTAACAATGTCCCAAAAAAATGCGTTTTCCGATCAGATTTGCCGGTTAAATAAAGGGAGGAAAAAGTGGCTCGAGAAAGATGAAGAAGGCACCTTTGAAAGAGTCGCCATAGCCACGATCGTGTAATTCCTCAAAGGATGCGAAGGGAAGTCGTTGAAGAGCAGCGGCTCCAAAGTGCAAACCTCCCCGCGGGAGCCGCTGAATATGCACTTGCTCTCGCAGCCGCGCACCCCCATTATCCTGGTGAAACTCAACTCGAACACGGAGCCTCCGCTGTCGCTGCACAGAGCGACCTTCGGGGAATCTGTAAACTTCAAACGCCAAATTCAATTTCCGAAATTCAGCCGGGGTTTGATCATGTCGACGTTTTCAATTGTACTTTGACATGCAGCACCGTGGTTCCTGGAGCGTGAACTTCGGTCAGGGTTCTCAGAACTTTGCCGTTCGAAGTATCGATCATGAGGATGTAGCCTCTGGCAAAACCAGCGAGTATTCTGCTCCCGTCGTTGTTGAAGCACAAGGCGGAGACGGCTCCTTGATGCCGGGCTTCCTGGTCGCACCATCGCAAAGTTTGGGACGAATCGAAGGCCAAAATAAGACCGTGACTAGTACCAATGACTAACATATTCCCTTTGGCCGCGACTGCGCTCGCGAAACCGGCGTTTATTCTTTCCTAGTGATTTAAGGTGTGATTAATGATACTGTTTTTGACTGAAGTTTGGTGCTTTTTTGGTACTAACGCTCGCCGACGCAATCTGAGCGCATATTCCTTTCAAAATTATGTGCCTCAATATAACGCCGGACGCTGGAGGCTGCGTGTTCCTGGATTTCGTCAGCGAGTTCAGAGACGCTAAACTCCCGACACTCGCGGTCTCTCCGCTGCCTCCCAGCTTATCCGCCGACGTCGACAAAACGTCGTCGTCCGTTCCGGAAAGAGATCCGCAGTCCGGCTCCGCGAGAATGCTCTCCAGGGTCGGCAATTTATTAACCGCCGGGATTTCGTACTCTTCATCGTCCAACTGAAAAAGGCTCGTTTTTTAGAAGAGGAGAAAGTTTTTTTCGATCTAATTTGGTTTTTGAATTTTCGTAAAAAGATCGAAGGGGAAATTCTTTTATTTTGATTTATTTTTTGGCGTGATTTGAAAGGTTTTGAGAAGTGGTCTCGGAAGAATTGCGATATGAATAGCGATAAAAGTGAGATATGGAAAATGTAAATGTTTTTGATGCGGCGTAAAATAAGGGTTACATCGGTTGTAAAATTCCCGTTATCGGTAAGTACCTCGTCGATATCCGTGTTCGTGTATCGCATTGAGGCGATGGAGAGATTATCTTGAGAGCCGATGTCGGATTCCGAGCCATTTTCGGCCATTTTTTTACATATTTTATCCTACTGTTTACACTAATTTGACAAGTACCAAGTACATGGTACAAACAGTGTGCCCATATGAGAGCTGTCCCGCAGTCCGCCATTTTTAACCCCATAAATCCCATTCTTTCGTATTTTTTATTACAAATCTTTATTTTTATCCCAATCAATCATTAATTATCATCAAAAGTACAACTCAAACAAACTAAACATCAACAAGGCAAAATTGGCTATAATTTCGCCTGCAAATAAAGTAAAACCCCATTGTTTCAGTCATACTTCAAATTTATTTCTAAATTTAATTTTCCTGGTGTAAAATTAACAATTTTTGCCCTTGGAAATACTCAATTTTCAATTTGACTATCGACATTTAAAAAAGCGCGGAATATTCTTGACTAAAAATGGCGAGGTGACAATCGTATTTGGCGCGCACGTATGTACACAATTGAACACAATGAAAAGAGCTTTGATAAAGAAGATGGCGATGAGTTTCGATAACAATGGATCATTCGTGGGATTACATCGATATCGCACGTTGCCCTGAGTTGTCCTGAGTGTTAGAATTTTTTTACGCCCGTGGAATGCGTTTTATAACGTGCTAGTGAATTAATTGCATCGAAATAACGTCAAAATGCCGAGAAACAGACAGCCCGATATCAGTTGCGACGATGCCATCGAGGACTCGACCGAATCCTGCGAGGAAACCAACACCACGAGTTCGTAATTTCCTTTATCCTCGTTTCAACAAATGTCCCATTTTCCGCAACCCAAAATCGCGTTTTCATATTTTTTCTGGACGATTCTTCGAAAATCGCACCATTTTTCCGTACACGTGTACGAAATTGCCATTATTGGATCGCGAATTACGATAACTTTCATTTGCAGTCGGAGAAAAGTGCCCGCACGTAAAAAAAGGAAACAAGCTGAAAAAGTTGAAAGCTGCCCTGAAGAAAAATCAGTTCAAAAAGCTGGAATGCTCTTCGTGTAATTCCGGGGCCAATGGAAATGAAGGAAAAGAAGAAGGGGTAAAATTTAATCTCCATTTTAATCAGTTTTCACACCATCCCGAGAATGGATCGAAAGTTCTGTCTTACCGACTGAAAAATCATTAAATTACTCCAAAAATGTGCAACGAAACTTTGATTTTTTGTTCTTGAATTAATTTGTGGGAAATTGCAGCCTACGCCACTGCCATGGATTTGCTTGAACTGCGGGGAACAATCTTGCAATCCGGACCAAAAGAATCACGCCGATGCGCACTTCAAAATACCCCACAGCGAGTGCCACAGCCTCGCAGTCGATTCCCATCAGTGGACTGTTTGGTGCTTCGATTGCAAAAGCTCCGTGACTGCGATTTCCGGGTGAACATCGAGCCCCTGAACGTCCTTCAAAATCTTATGTTAATGAATACGAATTGAATTGCTTTTTTCGTTTACAGGAAGCAGCTGGTTGGAACTGTCGAGTTCCTGAAAAAGTGCATCTTGCAAGGGCAGCAAAACTTTGTAGAACAGAAACCGTCTCAACCGTTGGGGCAGAAGGCATCGCAGCTCGCTGTCGATAAAAAGTCGAATGCTCAAAACTTTCCCCCGGTTACAGTCAGTACTTTCTGTCCTGGTTTTACATTGTTCGATGTAAATGGAAATTTATTGACCGTTTTAACTTTTTAGGGACTGAGGAATTTAGGAAATACCTGCTTTTTTAACGCCGTTTTACAATGTCTAGCACAAACGCCGTTTTTGATCAAAGTCTTGGAAGATTTGAGAACGAAAGATATCAAGTTTGTTCTGCCTGGAGGAAAATGTAAAATCAGCGGCGAAAACGAGGAAGAAGTTGACTTGGTAAATTGATTGCGATTAGAATTTGAAGAATGCAAACATTCTTTACTCGCTTTATTTCCTTTTCAGCCTCCGATCGAAGGCGCCGTGGAAAAATTGGGGAACAATTCGATAACATCGGTTTTATGCCAGACCCTCATGGATATGCAATCCAAGGATTCTTTTAAAGGAATAGTACCATCGGAGCTGTTGAATTCTATTAGGAAAAAGGAAACCAACTGCATGGACGGTGGCCAGCACGATTCTCACGAACTTCTGAGACTGCTTCTGGAGCTCGTTCGCAATGAGGATTTACGAGTAAAATAATTTAAACAAACTCGTGCACAAAATATGAAAATTCTCGAAAATTCATAACTCGCATTTTTTCTATTAGAGATACCGCGAGATAATCTTGAACGAGCTCGGCCTGCAAAAAAAAAGCAACCCTGAGTCAGTGGACAAAGACCTGAAATGCAAAGTTAAATTTTACGGGAATCAAGCGAGTTCGAGGTTACTCGGACCGGAGCGAGTTTTTCGCGGGGTTTTGGCCTGCGTCCTCCAATGCCTGGAATGTAAACATTCGTCCACGCGAACCGAGCCTTTCTTGGATTTGAGTTTACCCGTCATGGCCGAAAAACCCCAGCTCTCGGTCATGAAGTACGATTTTTCATTCACGAAATCGCTTCCAAATCAATATCAAGTTTTAATCGAAAAATATGTACTTTGCAGGAAAAAGAACAACAGTTTCGAGGAGTCGACGGATGTGGCCGTGACCAATGTGAACAATGCTCCTTCGAAACACCAGTCGAAGAAAGAAAAGCGCGAAAAGAAGGAGATGCAAAAAGCAGACAGAAGAAGTCGGAGAAAGAAACTTCAGCGTAAACACGACCTCTTGTCCAATAGCGAATCTGTGCCAAACGAGAACAGCCTTGCTGGAGAAAAAGCAGGAAGCGCGAGTTCCGAGTCGGGTAAAATTTCTGAAACTTATGTTTCTCATATTGCAATTAAAACCAAGTTCGAAAGCATTATTTGATTAACAAAATTCGCTTTATTTTAGAAGAGAGCGACGCGGACGTGGAGGATAACATCGAAACCGAAAATGGAACGATGCCAGAAGTCAGCGAGTCCGGCTACAGTTCGGAAAAGGCCTCGGCAATTTCCAGCCCGGTTCTCCTCGTGAATCTTCTTATTCCCGATAGCATTTCGAACGGTCTAGCGGAAAACTCGACGAGCGAATTCCACAGCAACGGAAATGCTTTGAGAACTTCGAGCAAAGCTTGCGAGTACTCGGATACAAGTCCGATCGACGTTTCGATGGCCGACTTGTTGCAGATGAAAGCAACCGAAAACTCGGTCAGTTCCGAAAACGGCAACGCGCTTGAAATCTCGCCGCAGAACTCGGATCTGACGAGTCCCGAGGGTCCCACTGTTAGCCCTTTAAGCAGCCCTTTAAGAGACGGTTCAACTAGCCCAGTTTCCATGTTCAACAACGATGAAGAGATGAAGAATTTCAATGTCAATGATCATCACAGCCGATGGATTAATGAAAGAGATGAAAAAATAAACAACGACAACTTTTTATGTAATTCGCGCGATAACGCTCTTCCCAATGACAGCAATTTCGAGTGGAAAATGAAGGACGAAGCGACGAACTCTAATCAGCTTCCGTCCAAGAACGAGTATTCATCTGGGGCGATAAAGAAGGTCGAGGCGACGAACTCGCTTTTCGCTTCGGTTCAAGAGCTCACTTCGAATCTCTCGAAACTCAACATGAATCATTTGCATTCGGCGCCTTCGCGTTACCACACGAAAGAAGGAGAGTGTTCGATTCAGCAATGCTTGAACCAGTTCGCTACTTTGGAACTCATGAGCGGGAACAATAAAGTCAGCTGCGAAGCTTGTACCAAACGGGAAAATAAGGTACTTGGATCGAGTTAAAACCTCGTGGAATGTTCAAACTTTTATTAATTTGCAAATATTTGCAGGGCAAGGAGGGGAAAATGGTTTGCACGCAGAGCACGATCCAGTATCTACTAAAAAACGTGCCACCGGTGCTGATTCTCCACCTCAAAAGGTTCCAAGCGCAAAAATCAGGAATTCGCAAAGTTGCGAAGCACGTCAGTTTCCCGATGTTGCTCGACCTCACTCCCGTGTGCCAGGAACACGATAAGAAACGGATTTATGCTCTTTACGGCGTCGTGGAACAGAGGGGAACCATGTCCGGAGGACATTACGTAGCTTATGTTAAAGTAAACTTGGTTCAACATCGAGAAAATTGGAGTTGTAAATGTTGAGGGATGTAATTGATGATTTTGTTGTAGTCGAGATTGCCGTTGGAAGAGAAGGATCCACGGTGGATGTTACTTCCTAAGTTGGAAACTACGGAATCGGATGAAGCTTTCAGCGAGCGAAACTTGGAAGTCGACGAAGAGATCGCTTCGGCTAAGATTCCGGAGACGACTGAGCCGCCTCCTGGACGATGGTTTTGCGTTT
The DNA here is from genome assembly GCA_022816865.1 of Zelostemma sp. ZL-2020. Lineage (NCBI taxonomy): Eukaryota > Metazoa > Arthropoda > Insecta > Hymenoptera > Platygastridae > Zelostemma > Zelostemma sp. ZL-2020. The sequence goes on along the minus strand of JABFQM010000090.1, from coordinate 31,281 downwards.
CGGATTCTATGTGGGCTTTTTTAAATATGTGAATTGTTTTTTGAGAGGATTGATTTATTTAATGTATATTGATTTGTTTTTAGGGTGCGAGAGATTGACGAGAAAACGGTCCTGCAGAGTCAAGCTTATCTTCTGTTTTACGAGAGAATCCTTTGAGAGTCTACGGAGACTGAATGGAATAACGCATTTCGGGAACATTTGTAATTGTTTTAAGATGTGCCAGACAATGTAAAATACTCGCCAAACTGTATGTACTTTCCCAGAGTTTATGACTGCAATGTTTTTTTCCTCGGGTGTGCAATGGATTTTCAGAAATAGTAGTTTTCTTGTAGTGAAAGATTTAAGATCTCGTTGAACGAGACGTGATAAACGACATTTTATGGATGTCTCAATTATATGGATATAAAATGTCTTCTCAATACAATAAGTAGGTGATGCCACATCGAAATTTGTCAAAACTGTAAAAGTACTGGAAAGAAAGACGCATTTATTGTATGTCTTCGTAAGCATTGAATTGCTCTTTTTTATCAACTGGAAAATGCTTTTAGATTAAACCTTTGTACATTTTAATGTAATTAATTCTCGCGCCAATGCTTCCGCTCAAAAATGCGTTTTTCTCGCGAATAAAATGAAAAACATACTTTGTTGTTCCGCTGTTTACACAAGTTCATATTCTATGATTTTGTCAGACTTTTTTCTCTGTCGATGATAACTTTTCAGTGTCAATTTGTATTTATTAGATGAAATGAAGGAAAGGGTCATCGCTGTTGAATCACGCTTTACGAATATTTAAATACAAAAGAAAAACATGTATTTCACAATAAATCGGCGATAACAATTATACAAATTCGTAATATATATAAATATCATATTGCATGTAATATAAACGTAAAAATGGTCACGGTATTTTTCAAGTCAAGTGACCGTGAAAGATTAATAACTGTGCGGACAAAAAATGCAACTTTGACTTTTCCAGTTTTCCAATTTCTCATGGTTTTTGTCCTTGTGATTATTTCGCGATGGGTAAAATATGCATCGAGAATCAATGTTTTCCCGATACCGATGATGCAAAATAAAAGAAATTATCGTGCACGAGTGTATTCCTTCATTTTCCATGTTTTCGAGGAGGAATTTTCACTATCGTTATACAGGCTTCGTAATTCACAGCCACTAACTTACTATCACTTACTCCAAATCCGAAGATTACATTGTTCCATTGTATAAAAATGACCGTAACATTGTTCCCCAAAGGAAAATAAGAAGCGCAAGTATTTACATCTGACTCAAATTTCACTAAGAAACTTGAGAAAAAATGTTTGAAAAAAAAATGCCGCGTGGAAACAGTCAGCGAACCGGAAGTGACTCAATATGAGCCTCCCCCGGCGGTTCGTTTTCTGATAAAAATTTGCATTTCGTATAATGCCCCGTTACAGACGTCGAATCAATTCCGTTTTCCGAAACCGAAAATCACGTTGCTCGTTCTACCACCGCGCTTGCTAAAACAGCTAGCTGAGCGAGAATCGATCTTTTTTCTCGTCTTTGAAAAGTCTCACTTTAATTGCGATACGACCCGAGACCGTTAATCGGGCAAAGTCGGTATCATACTGACCTAAGATTAACTCAACTGCGTCATTCATTATCTCGAACAGAAAAAAAATAAGAAAAACCGAGTAACAATATAAAAATCTTATCGAAATGATTTTTCGTGGAAACGATTTCTGGAAAGCATCGATTTTACGGCGTTCGCTCCAATGGTGTAAAACGCCATTTCGCCTTGGCGCGCTCGTAAACTCGCCGTCGTAAAATCCGTAAACGCACTCTCACAGAGAATGTAAAAAAGTCGACGTCCCGAGCCGGTTTCAGGGCTTGGGAAACATCGCAAGGATCGCGGCGCAAATTTGCTGCGGGTCAGTTTCATGTGGATGCACCGCCATCGCAGCTTGCACTTGTTCCTCGGGGAAGATGCTGGCGAGGTGATAATGCAGCCTCCTTCGGGCGTCCTGAGTTTGCGTGCACCACGCTGGTAAATTTAACTGCGGTTCCGAAGCGCCGAGACGTTGACCTTGAGGCGAAGACGCGAGATTTGGACTGTGCGCAGGCCAAGGACGAAACGAATCCGGAGCAGAAGCAATGCGGGTCACGTGCTGATGACGGTCCGGTCGTTCCCAGCTAAAAAAAATGTACATGAAAGAAACTCCAGGAAGCAATTGATAAATCGATCAACAATCATCGGCTTCCATTTATTTCTATACAAAAACGCAATGTCCGAAGTACGACACCTTCTCCTACCTCAAAGGTACGGAATAAGGCGCCTCGTTACTCGCGTGCCTCGTCAACGGCCGGTGCAAATGATGCCCCGGATGAATGGCCGATTGCGGCTGCGGCTGATCATTCGCCGAAGTCGACGACTGATTATACCTCCTCAACTGATAAAGCCGCGGATCATAAGTAGGATTGAGCGTGAGTTGACGCTGCAATTTCCTGTGCATATTCGCCGTTTCCTGCTCCGGAGTCGGAATCCGCGGCGCGGCCCAACCAACCGAGTAACCTGGGAAAACAATGCCAAAATCAGTACCCGAAAAGGAGAGAAAACACCCTGAAAATCCACCTTGAGTAACCGGCGTCGCGTGCATTTGCTGCGCGTAAATCTGCTCATTTTGCGAAGACGAAGCGCAAACCGAGCGGGTTTTGCAGAGGGGCTGGTGCTCGGAAACCGCGGCGCCAGGAGCAGGGAGAGGTAAACTCAAGCTGGGTCCCCGGGCCTGCAGGTGGCGCTGCGCGTGTTCCACGAGTCGCTCCGTCACGGACTTTTGCGGGTGAGGACCTCGCTCCGGGTGACGGAACTTGCATTTGTTCCCGTACGTGCATTTCTGGAAACAAAAGGAAGCCGTGAAGAAGAGGAAACTCCCGAGTTTTTCGCGTCGAGTACCTTCGCGTAAGGACAAGGCGGCGCCGGGTCCGGCTTCCTCGGGCTCACCCGGAGGAAATTGTCCAAGGTCGGGCCGCTTCTTCCGAGAGGATCATCGGGCGGCATGAAACGGTCGTTCACGAAGCTGTACATAAGGATTCGCTCCTCGACGACCTTCCGGAATTCCGGGCTTTCCTGGGCCAGGTCCCGGTAGTTGTCGTTGCTGACGACGATGCCGTCGAGTTCGGAAGCGAGCCGCAAAATGTAACGGTCGTCGTAGCACACCATTCTCTTGCCCCCGACCAATCTGCAAATTGCCTTCGTTAAAAAAAGATTCCAAGGTCATTCAAGATGTTAAATCATGGGAAAATGGCGAACCTCGAAGGAGTGAAAACGAGCGAACGATCGCGCTCGAGCTCGCCCAGGATTTCTTGATCGGCGATGGGGTTGTCGGGCCGGGAAGCTTCTTTGCGCCATTTCGGGACGAAGACTGTGACCTCGCGGTGACCTCTGGCGCGGAACCAGTCGACGCAAATCTTAATGCCCCTGCAGGAAAAGATTTCCTTGTTTCCGTGGCTCATGGCGACGTTGCTGCCATCTACGACGACTGGGCGCAACGTTGCCGGGGATGAAAAGTTCGCGTTGCAATCTTCCGTGAAAAGTTCGGCTTCGGGGAAGCCGTCGGTTTCGTCGGGGGTGTCGGCGAGTTTCGGGGAACTCGCGCCGAGTTTTATAAGCTCCGCCAGGAGCTCGTTTTGGCCGGGGTCCGGGCCGAGTTTGAGTAATGCCGCTTGGACGAGGCGCTCCGTGTACCCGAGTTTTAGCGCGAATTCTACCCGGGCGGTATATCCTGAAACGAGTTCAACGTTCGGAGTGCGATTTTCAACTCCTCAATTTTTCGAAAACTTACCTGGACTCTGGGTCGGCGAAGGTCCCTGAACGGTGACATATTCCGCGAACTCAGCAGCCAAAGTATCGGAAGCCGTGCGCGAAACATCGGAATGTGTGGAGGAAGAATTCTGCGATTCCAATTGCGAGTGTGTGGCGGCTGAATCGTCAGTCTCGAAATCGCTGTCGTACGAAGAATCCTCGGCTTCTGCGCCGGCTCCAGTCCTCAGTACCGTACAATTGACGTATCTCTGAAAACACGAAACCTATTCCAATTTCCAAATCCACGCCACGCGCATGCGTGAAGTCCGATTCAAAATTGTCCCTCCACGCGCATGCGCGAAATCCACTTCGAATTTCACGTTCGCGCGCCGCGCGAGTTCGAAACAAGAGGGAAAAAAAAGAGTTGGCGAGCGCGTGGGTGTGCGGATTTATGGCTGGGGCCGGCAACTGCGACGAGCAGGATATGCTAATCCCTGGAGTTTTTGTTTTTTCACTCATCTGACTCATTCACCTTCCCGGGGCTAAGGCCGCGCGCTACACACATCGACGACCTTAACAATTCCCGAGCTACGTAAATCTAATTTATACAATTCTAAGGCGTCACTGACAAGCGCGGTATCTCACGGCACTCGCGTGGTACGACTTCTTAAGTCACAGATCACATTCCTTCGCTTCCCACTTCGGCTCCTTATCGAGCGATATATCATCAGCGAGTTATTTCAAAACAAAGACTCGCAGTTTTTCTCGGGCTGTTTGTTTATGAGCGAAATGTCGGGAATTATAATCGACAATCGAGAATTTTTCGATTTAATTTTTTTTTTTCGATGTATGAATGAATATTGGTTTTGTTGAATGTTTGAATCACGCGCCCAATTTTCGTCAAAATATCGATTAATCTCGAACAGAAATCCCGCTAAAAAAAGTTACCATTCCCGCGTTTCGCAAGCGCGAAGTTTCGGGAAATGTTTCTAAACGCAGCCGAGAATCAATGTCGTAAATAGGACATAATTTCTCATGTTGGCGGATGTAACCATTAGCGGAAAACGAGGTGAAAGTAGCAAGTCGAGGCGGAGATATCACGGCCGGGGTTCTCCGCAAGCCAACAAGTTGACAGGTGTCGTCGGCAAAAACGGAATAGTTCTTGCCATTGTTTCCCCATCAAATCGCGGCGATTCATTTCTCCGAACCGAGTCCTCAACTCGAAAACCAATTTTCCCTCGTTTCGCGTCGCCGCATTTTATTATCTCATTTTCCCAACGAGCAAGACAGAGACGAGTTCATCAGCAAAGAAAGGATCGTCCGCGACGTAGAAAGAAACTCGGAATCACGCGTGCCATAACCTCGGCCTAAAAAAACTGCGCGGCATAAAAAGCACTCTCGCGAGCGCGCATTTACAACTCCTTTTCTCGTTCCGCGTTCTCTCCGGGAAAAATCGAAGTAAATGACAAGTTCGGTTGATTCGGTCGATTGGAAAATGATTGGCAGTAACGGGAAAATAAACGGTCGGCATAGTTCATCGAGCACTGTCAAGTTGGTGCTCCGCGCGAGCGGTGAACGGGAGCAACATGTGAAATATTGAACCCGGAAGTGGTCAGAGATAACGCAACGCGGCACGAGACGCGGGGAAAGTTGTCTATCGCGAATTAACCGATCGTTTTTCGATGCAGCGACGTCGCGAAGTAGAAAAGTTCGACGTCTCGGTTCGAAAGTGGCAACGATTCATGTGCTTTCAAATAAACGCGGACGCGGTAAACCGGAAGAAACGCATCCGGTGACCTCGTTTTACGAGATGAAGAATCTCCGGCGTCACTTTCTTTACATGGAGAGAAATGAGAAGAACGCTCGTTTCGCGCCTTCGAATTGTTGTGTAATTCGCGCGTTTCTAATTAGAACCGCGAGAATTCGGATTATTGCACGAGCGGCGATCATTCATTCGGTCTCGCTGTTGAGAGCGCGTGAAAAATAACTGTATTGGAAGAAATTTACTGACGTAACCGGCGTGGTCGTTAATAACAGGGGAATAACGCGCGATGAATAATCGAAACACGATCGCGTTATTATATCGGCCCGAGGGGGCAGACGGGGAAACTGGAAATAACATTGTCGGGAATTTATTGACGAGCCCAAGCATATGCGAATGAGACGGCGCGTATTCGCGATGCCCGTTTAAGGTCAACGCCGGCCGATGTCGAGGCGGAAAAGTGTCGGCAGGTTGAGACGACGAGAAATTTCGTCTTCCGACAGTCGTCAAACTCTCATTGTTTACGAGGATCGTAATAAAATATTTCGAAAACATTTTTATTTCTTGCAAATACAAAGAATTCATTGACCTATCCACGTTTCAGGAGTAGAAATAATCAGTAGAGTGATAAAAACCAAAAAAAGTTCGTCCTACGCCGAGAGTCGAACCCCGGACCTCGGCGTTGGGACGAGAATTTGATCCATTTCGCCACCGAACGCGCGAAATTTAAATGCGCGAAAGTCGCTGAATTTTGCATTATTCGAGAGTATTTTTGAAGTTTGAGACATCGCGAGACTTGCGATGACAATGGAATCGTTATCATCGCAAAAGCACGTGCAAGATAAGTGTCGCTGAGCAACTCACCTTCCCCGTGACCGTCATATCGCGGTACGCCCCTGGAAGCAGCGACAGGTTGGACGAAAGCGCTGCCCAGTTCTCCGTCGATGTTATATATAAAATACCCGTGTATCCGGATGCTGCACTTTCACGCTTTTCGCAGGCTCACGCACATTGTAACATCGCCCCGATCGCGGATTTAATTACTTCGTTACATCGACATCGCGAAAACTCAACGGACTCGTCATCGCGATGCGCAAAAATCCGGCGCGTAATTTGAATTCGGAAATCGGCGGGAAAATGAAAATCAAATTTTCATGTTCACGCTCGTTCCTCGGGATTTGGAAAAGTTCGAGCATCGGTTTTAGATGATGTCGAGAACTCTAACTGTACCGGCACTGCTCCACTTGGCTCTCGCAACTAACGGAAAACCGGCCACTCGCGAAGTTGCTCCGAGCTTTTTTTTTCAAAGCGGGAAGATTCGAAGCGACGGTTTTCGCGAAGATTCGAGTTGATTTTGGGGGAGGTAAATAAAAGTACGAAGGAATACGAAAAACAGGTGAAGGAACGAAAGCAGCTCGGCTCTCGCGACGACTGGCTAGTGAATGGACCGATTTGCCGACTCGGGCACCGTCGCTCTGCCCTCTCCATCCGTGTACCGCCCCTTTCCCCTCCGCGGGTACCACCCATCGCACACACACGCGCGATCGTGACTGTCGCAGCGAGCACGTGACCACGGACGTCGCTCGCAGTGCCGTGCGAATCGTGCGAATTCGGCATTTTTTTTTTGCTTCGTTCATTCAGGATTATTGCCGGGTCAACAAATATCAAAGAAATGCCGAAAATCTTCGATTCCATTGACATTATCAGCCTCCCGATGCTCAAAGCTTCGAAAATACTTTCGAATTACGCGAAATTGATCGACGCCGAGGTCCGGAGTTCGACTCTCGGCGTTGGCCAAATTTTTTTTTCAAGATCACCAAACTGATTATTTCTATTCATTATTCGAATTTTCAACGAATAAAAAGCATTTTTCTTCTTTAATGAAATAAGTAACATTTCCGTGAAAATTGAAATTCGAAATGTTAAATTTCAAACTTTCCCGCCATTCGTGTTTATCGCGCGGCATTTTTTTCAATAGTTTTGTCTCGAGAAAAAAATGGAAGGATCCGCGAAGACGAAAATTCGGGAAGGTCCGGATGAAGCGTCGTTGGCCCACGAAACGAAAGAAATGCTCAAGGTTCTAAGGCGGAGAGGATCGAAGGTCAAGGTGCGTGAGCCCGACACGAAAAAACGTGACGAGCCGGCGCAGAGGGTCTCGAGGGCCCTCATTTTACGAGGGATCCTCGGCCGAAAATCGTGAATCGCGGTTCGTGACCGCCTTTTCGTGTTTTGTGCACGATATCCCTTCGAGATATAATCACTCGATTCCGGATCTCGCCATCATGCTGTGTGCACGAATCGACAACAACCGTCTCCCTGCTCTGTATCCTTTTCATCCTACTCTTTCGCTACCTGCCATCCCGCTCTATCCGGGAAGGTGATAGTCTCCGAGAACATGGCACCGTGCGTCTTAGAACTTTTATTTGCATTCAACCCATCCCATTGATACAACAAAATCATTTTTAGCAACATTTTTATCGTACAAAGATGCAAAAGAACGCGATTAATTTGATGGAAAGTATTGCATTTTAAATTTTACATCGATAAAGATTTACAACCGTCACCAAGGAATAGTTTTCTTTTTTTCAAGAAACCTGAGATTGCAGGATTCGAAGCCTCTCAAGTTATCACAAACGTATAAATGTATAAACTGAATTATCGCGGGATCTTGAAACGCGAGAAAAAAATGGGAAGTACTCAAGACGGAGGAACCCAGCCTCCAAAAGTTTTCTCGAGTTCCTTAGCGACAGCGAGGCATAGATGATCTTGGTATGGTCCAGCCACGACCTGCGAATTTAAAAAAAATTGATTAAAATCGAGTAGGACATGGTTTATTTAATTCCCAAAGAACTTACTTGAATTCCGAGCGGCAATCCATTTTTGTCCAATCCCAGCGGAACTTGACAAACTGGAAATCTGAGTACATTGAAAATGCCGAAGTACGCGAAATTGAAAGGCTTGAAATAGGCCGCGTGATGATACATTGCCGTAGTTGGCGCTGAAGGGAACAACAAAACTCCGTCGTCGCCCAATTTCTCCTGAAAAACAAAATTTGTCAGTATCGGAGCTCCATTTTCAGCAAAATTTTATCGTACCGTTAAGAATGTCTTCATTTCGGTAGAGATTTTGCGCGCCCACTCGGCATTCTCCGGTGGTAAAATATTGTTATTGATCAAATTCAGGATCGAGTATAACATGATCTGCGATTTGCCGCACAGCAGCTTCGAAATTTCGGAAAAGGTGCTCGTTTCCCCCTGCAAAAAAACGTCCGGTTACTCGTTCTTCTCAAAATTCGCCTTGAATTTATTTCTACCCACTTCTCCATTCATCAAATTCTTGTTAATGTCGAATTCTTCCAGGGTCATCCAGTACCTCCACAGCTTGAAACCGTATTCAGCCCCGGGTAATCTGATCTGCAAAATTACGAACGAAATGAAAATTTCTGTAAAAGAGTAAACGAGTTTGAAACGTAATTGTGTAAAGAACCTTAGTGGCTGAGCCCGTGATGCTTTCAAAATGTCGTACGACTTTCGACATCGCTTGTCTCATCTCGTTGCTAATCGAGCTGCACCTGAGATCCCCAGATCCTTCCTGGGAGAAAACTTTAACTTTCTTTACATCAACGGGAACTTCAAGTCTGATCCTTGATACATTCGTGTTCGCCAGGACCCTGAAAAATGGTTCAATGTCCTCGGAGAATTTGCAAATCGGCCCACTTTCCGCCATGGTGTCCATGTAATCTTTGGTCCGCATTCCAATACCCTTCATCGGCGTCATCCCTAAAAATCAATAAACTCGTTAGAAACGATTTTCAAAAAAATGTTCTTGAGAAAATGACCATCACCTTCGCTGGGTTTGAACCCGAAAACTCCGTTACAAAACGCCGGGATTCGAATGGACCCTCCGATGTCGCTGCCAACAGCGAAGGGCACGCCACAAGCAGCCACGATCGCTGCGTCGCCTCCGCTACTTCCCCCCACAGTCCTCGTCGTATTGTACGGATTATTAGCTTGTCCGTAAACCTTGTTCCTCGACTCACACCACATGTTGAGTTCCGGAATGTTCGTCTTCGCAATAATTATAGCACCAGCTTCTTTCATAAACCCAATCACCGTCGCGTCTTCGGGAGCTTTGTAATTTCGACGGAGAACTAAACCCATGGAATGGGCCAGTCCTTTCGCCGCGTTACTTTCTTTCGTCGTAAAAGGCACGCCCAGGAACGGCTTCGTTTCTGCAAAGACCATTGGGTACGTGGAATTTCTTATAAGATCGTCGACGGACTTTGCCTCTTCGATCGCGGCCTCGTATCTTTCGTCTACCACCACGTTCAAAATGCCGTTCACTTCTTTGCATCTTTCGATGCAGGCTCTAACGACCCGCTCAGACGTGAGTTTTCCTTCTCTGCAAAAAAAGAGCGAGAATGAGAATATTCATTCAAGAATCAGCGTGTCGAATCGGAAGTTATACCTGATGCTTTTTGCCAGCGACGTCGCACTTTGTAGCAATAGTTCATTCTTGACTGGCGGGACTTTTTTGGCTTTGTCATTGTAAAACAAGGAAAATGCGAAGTCGACGATGCAGTCGAAAAGCCAGTGCAACTGTACCAGAAGAAATTTCAAAAAACTCAGGGCCAATGTTTTGCAATTCATGGCGTTGTTGTGATGGATCTTCTCCTGAAAAAAGTCGAAAAACTTTAGAATCTTTTTTGGTCAATTTTTACGATAAAAAGAATAACGTTTTTGCGGCGTTTCGGAAAAATGGCAAAAAATGTGAGGGAAAAAGGATTTTAATGTCGCTTTTTCATCCCGTGAGTCAACACAAGTTTAATTACTGATAATTATTGAACCGTAAAGATCGAAAATGACAAAAGGAAATGTTAATATGTAGATTTGCTCGATGATAAACCGGTTTTCTAGCCTAAATGAATATATTTACATTTCTCATCAAAGTTTTTTCCCGATATTCGAAATAATTAGAAATTAATCGAAGTTTAGTTGCAACTCACCTTTATTTCCGCCATACCCGTGCACATTAGCAAAATATATCGATAATTTTGACAACGCCTAAATCATTGACGAAACGCTGAAGCGATTGCGTCAGATTTCTTTAGTGTCTGTCTCGAGTAGTAAATTCGATAATGGCGTTGTTTTAAATTTTATTCTGAAACTTGATTTTTCATAACATTTTGCACGACCACTTCGTACATGGAAACCGGATTCACTGCATTCTGATCCAGCTGATACATATACAAAACACAGTACCGCCATTTATTCAAGTGTGTGGGAAACCACGTATACGTATACTTGCACGAAAATACGTCACAGAATCTCTCGCGCATATGAAACCGTTCGTCTTTTCGCTAGTCGAACTTTAGGTAAGGTCGCGCTAGTAGCAAGGGCCTTCCCCCTTTTTTCAGAGTCCCTAGATCTAGGAACTCTACACTTTTCGAAACTTGCCTGTTTGAATTCTGCCCCACCAGAGGTCCCGAATCCCTCCGAAGAAAGGTCATACGGGTCATACGGCCGATTTTCGTGTAAAATGCAATGCAAAATATTCACAAATCTTTACGAAATAACGAAACTGCTGCTTTTGTTCAATTATTTAAGTATTCATGCAGCAAATATGCAAATCAGGTGAGATTCTGACGTAAATGTATAAAACAAATGCATCAACGATTTGAGATTACGTGAAGAGAAAACAAAATAATTAAACCAATACAGACAGTTCAAAGTTCAATCTGTTGGTGTTCCCATGCAACTTTGTTGCTGTTTATCTTCAAACAAACATTTATTGTGTAATCTTTTTCTGCTCTTAAAAGAGCGCGAGTTACGACAGATTATCAAACCTAAGAAAAAATATTAGAAAAAACAACATATAAAATATAATAAAAATATCATATGATAATAAAAACCATATCCCATTAGAATTTTTAATCGCATTAAACCTAACCCATCGATCTAAAGGAAATATTTTTTAGCAACATTTTTATCGTATAAATATCTGGAAGAATGCAATTGTATTTTTAGTTTTAAATCTGAAAATGACAGCGAGTAAACGAAAAGTTACTAGCTTCTTGTAACATTTCAGGTTTGGTTAGGCTCGATTGAAGTTGTCGAAGCCCCCGTCCGGGTGTTTGGGGGCGAAGCCCCCAAAAGAGACAGTTTCAATTTTCCACGACCACTTCGTACATAGAAACCGAATGCACTGATCTAGCTTATAAATAAATCAATCCCGATCCTCCCGGAAACTCCTCATTTCAGCCCGGAAAAGCGACTCCCCTTTCTCCTGCGCAACAACCCCACACGCGCTGCCCAAAAGCGCGCGATTCTTGCGCGAACCAATAACAAGACTGGTACCAATAAAATCTGAACGCGAAGAAAGGTCATAAACGGGTCATAAAAAAGGGCCGCATGACAAAAAAGCCCATCCATACATTTTTTTTTATTCGTTCATCTTCAATTATTCAAATTCAATGATGAAATAAGACGGGATACGACGTCAGCGCCATTGGCGGCCATAATTGGCTTGCAAAAACGCAGCAGAAATAAATAGTTCGAAACAAATTAGTAGTCTATAAACAAAGCTCCCGAGGACATAAAATTTACGAGACAGTACGATTATATCTTTTTAAATTGAATAAAACCAAAAAAAAGTAAATCACAATGATTTTCGATCACGTTTTTGCACTTTTTATTTCAAAAACTCGCGCGAAAATACATCGAACCACTTGAAAAAACATTCACTCGCGACTATAATAAAACAAAATCCGACGCAACACGTCAAGATTACGAATGTATCAAAACATCAATTAAAAAAGTTCGTTGCACTCGATGTTTTGTACCCGGTGACGAGAATCTCTGATTCGTTGCATTACACTCCGGAACCTTGAAATGCGGCTGCATAAAAATACGCTTGCTCTACAGTAGACTGCCATTCTGTTCTCAATTGCGTTTATTATTGGATAAAAGAACATTTACTCGACTTTTGCGGTATAAAAAGAAAAGTTTTCGCATAAGGTAACGAACGTTTCACTCTTTCTCAACGTTTTTTAAAATCAAACTTATCGTATTAATTTTTTCGTGATAACAGAAGTAAGTTGTGCATTGTTTCCATTTATGCGCTCTTATTTTAATCTTCATTCATTGCTCGCTGCTTTTTTTCATTACTCAACTGAGGATTTTCGGAAAAAATGCAACGCGAAGTATTTGAAAATCTTTACGAAAGCGCAGCATTTGTTAATTCAAAAAAACAATAAATAAACGCGCTCTAGTTTCCCGAGGTTACAAATATGCAAATAGCGCAAGATTCTGATGTAACATAGAATAGTATTGAACAAAACACAGATTACGCGAAGAGAAAACAAAATAATTCAACCAATACACGCGGTTCAAAGTTCAATCCCCGCTGGTGTTCCGATGCAACTTTGTTGTTGTTTTTCCCCAAACAAACATTCGCGTCATCTCCTTCTGCCCCCAACAAAGCGCGAGTCACGACAGATAATCGAACCGAAGAAAACATAAAAAAAGTACAAAAAAACACGAAATCTAACAAAAAAATTATAAAATAACAAAAAAGCATCCCACGATCCTTCGAGACAAACGAAAAACGAACAAATTCCGCTTTCTGCAGCGTCATAAATTCGACGCGAGCAAAACTTCTCAATTAACTGAAACACGAATAAAAACGTTGAAAAATGACGCTCGAGATATCGAATGTTTATGCAATGTTAATGATGCTCAGTAGGGGTTCCAAGATACTAGCTCGAGGCAGAGAAAAAAGACGCGAGGAAGCTCGAAATCGCACTCACACGAACAGTTCATTCGCAACACGCACAATAGGTCAAGTCGAGATCCAATTGCGTTTTATGACCCGTTTTGATAAGATTACTTTTTGATCAAAGCCTGATGCTTATATAGGCGCGACTTCGATCGTTGCAGCTTTTCGAACCGAGTTTAGTTTCCCTTTTCAAGCTGCGCGTTCGGTATCGATTTCGCCGTTTCTACGCTTTTTCGTTCGTTTCGAATTTAAAGGGCAGCCATGAAAATCGAATCGACGAAGATCATCGTCGATTGCGATGCTGGGACCGACGACGCCGTGGCTCTTGTGATGCTTTGCGAGGCCCACAAATTGAAGAAGATCGAAATTAAGGCCATCACTTGCGTCAACGGCAACACCACCGTTGATAATGTCGTCAACAACGTCTTCAGGACACTCAACGTTTGCGAGGTCACGGATGTGAGTATCTGAAATTGCAAAAAAAATGGTTCTTTTAAAATAGGTTTCAAAAATTTGAGGAAAATGAGTTTAAATAATTTCGTGCTTTTAAAGATTCCAGTGTACAAAGGAGCGTATTCTCCACTGCTTTCAACGGAAAACGCGAAAATAACGGCGGACACTTGTTTCCACGGCGTCGACGGTTTCGGCGACGTGTACAAAGACAAACCGAACATCGACAATTTGCAAAAAGAACACGCGGTTTGCGCGCTGCAACGACTCGTGTCTCTATATCCTGGTTCGTAGCATCAAAGACGGTTTAAAAGGTACAAAAACTCTTTTTCATGGCTCGTTTTTGGTTCCCCAGGTGAAATATCGGTAGTCGCCTTGGGACCTTTGACGAATATAGCACTGGCGATTAAAATGTACCCCAATTTCGTCAACCTGGTCAGCAAATTTTACGCCATGGGAGGAAATTACACAGGTGAATTTTGACCGATGATTGTACACCGGGACAATTCCAAATTCCTCCATTTTTCAGCCATGGGAAACGTGACGTCGCAAGCGGAATTCAATTTCTACGCGGACCCGGAAAGCGTGCACATTTTACTGTACAGTACCAGAAAACTCCAGCTCTTGCCTTGGGAAACTTGCTTTTTAAAATCGAAAGTCACCCACGTAAGTGTAACTAAAAAAAACAAAAGTACATGATACATTAATGTTTGATAAAAGATCGTAAAATCAGGATGCGCCGATGTACAATTTTTTTTGCAGGAATGGAGGGAGAAAGTATTCGGTACGATAAATTCGCCGACGGTGAAATTGATAAATGATATCGAAGGCGGGACGTACGCGGACGAGACGAAGAAATTGCCGTACTATTTACCCTGTGACGCAGTTTTGGGGGCAATTTTGCTGAGACCGGACATGGCGACGGAAGTGGTAGCGCACAACATTGACATCGAATTAACCGGTTCCAAAACCAGGGGCCAAGTTCTTCTTGATCATCTGTTTGGCCTTGAACCCAATGTTCAATTGATAACCGACGTCGACACGGAAATTTTCAAGGACGTGCTTCTCTTCGCTGCCAATTCTAGCAAATACAAATCCAAAGTATTCCAATGAAAAGTATTTCCTGCGATCACAGCTTCGCCACGAACCGATGTATTACATCTTTTTTTTTACTTTTTGTTTCAAGACGAATCCTTGAAATTTTGTAAGGGCTTGACGATTCAGGGCTGCAAATTAAATGAGAAAATGGATTATTCGACTAAAGTACGACGAAAAAAGTGAAAGTACGTTTCAAATCACATAGCATTTATTTAGAGTTTTTATTACGTAGCCATTGAAGTATAAGAATTTGTCGTTTGCAAATAGCGAAACTTAATGCGATAAGTGCGATTATATTTCTACGGTCACGTGTTTACAATGTTATGCAAGTAATGATGATTAGGAATGTAATAGTAACATTAAACAACTCCGGCTTTTATGTACACGACAAAATTAAATTCGAATTAATCGATGTAACAACATAATTTGTAAAACTTTCATAAAATACAATCTGTTCCAAATAACGAGTCCGTTGTTTCTTCGGTTGACTGAAAGTTAACGCAGCAATAATTTCGACAATTTTCTAACAAGTGTCAACGTTTCACTTCTGATTTTTAATGTTACAGTTTTTCGTGTATTATTTTACACGTGTTAATTTCTATGTAAATATTATGTACAAAATACGACGCTCTATTTGTATAGAGAACTTGTCTAAGTTGAGATACTTGAAATACATTTTACAAGGATGAAATTTCGTAGAATTATGCCTCTTTTCCCGGCGACTCCTGATCCTGTAACGAATTCTGAAACTGCTCTCTCGTTTCTCGATTTGTCTTCAGCAATTCCACCAATTCCGCTCGAATGTTATCATTCCTTCTTTCCAGAGTGTCCAAGATCGAGTTCAGCTGGTCCAATTGAGCGTTCAGAGCTTCGAAAACTAAAAATGTTAATCGTTATCGATCTATTTTTATCGAAAATTTTTTTGGTTTTGACGCGTTATTTACGAAAATGAATGATGGAATGCGATTTTTCGTTCCGGATTATGAATGTTATTGATTTTGAACTTGAAAAACGCGAGAATTCGAGTTTTGGGTGTGACATTTTCGGAATACGCAAAAAGGAGCGATATCAAGCTTCATTACCTTCCTCGTTATTTCCGTCTTCCTCGGTGTCCATTTCCTCCTCTCTGTTTTCCTCGTTTTCCTCGGGTTGGATAATATAATCGACCGTGTCTTCGTCGGCAGACATTGCCATTATCATGATAATTTTTTGCGATTTTTTATAACAACAAACTTTCGGGTCTTCAAAGTCGATGTCTGTGATGTCGATCAGCTGAAATCAGCTGACTGCACGACGAGTCGCCGTTTACATCGTATAAAATACTTCACTTCAATCCTGTCCAAAAAACTACAATTTTTTCTATTAAAAACCGTATTTTGTCATTCCAACTTGAACATTTCTTGATTTTTCTCGAAAGTTTCTCATTTTTAAGGTTTATTTAATGTCGATTATTAATTTTCAAAAATAAGTGCAGTAACTGTGTGAACAAATTAAAGAAATGTTTTTTTCACAAAACTAATTAAAGAAGCGCAGAAAAAAAATAAATGACTGAATTAGTGATTAACAGTTATGTGTACATAAATTACTTGTGATGACGATTTTTTGATAAATAGCATGACGTTTAATTAAACGGAGTAACTGGGTCCGTGGAAACGCAGTGAAAGCGCGCGGCAAACATCATTCTCGCGCCGAAAAACGAGTCGTTTGCTGTCATTACTTTTTGATGCAAGTGCACAATGAATTGGGTTAAATCCTTTGTCAACAGACAAGGGGGATTCGGTAAGTGTAATTAATTATCGCCTAATTATCATTCTCAATTGATAATTGTAAAAACGCAATTTATACTCCGATTTTTAGGTTAGGATCGATCCTCGATTCCTCTGTTTTTTCATCGACGAAACATTTATTTCCGTTCTCAAAAATGACAATAATTCTCTTTAAACGCGGAAAATTTATTTTCCCGGTTCAATTCGTTTTTTATTCGTTCGTTTATTTCATTTCTTTTTATTTCAGCGTACAGTTCGGATTATGACATTGCTTTGTATCGTTTAAAATGCTACCAGAACGATGTTTTTCGAGGAATCGGCCCGATCAACGAAATCCCCGAAGATTCCGTCTCCGAAGCTCCGATTTTCACGATCCGATTTTGCACGACGCCGGGATACGAGCATGTTTTGGCTCTGGCGAACGAAGACGGAAAAATCGGCATCCAAAATACCGAGAAAAGAATTCGGGAAAACTACACATTGCAAACTTTCCAGGTTGTTCCTCCAACTGCAAAACTAACGAACTCAAAGCTCCAATTTTACTTCCTGAAATATGAAGTAAATCGATGTATTTCATTAAAATTTCGCCATTTCGCAGGCTCACAACAATGTGGTTTTCGACGTGGCGTGGATGCCGAGCGAGTTGAAGCTGGTCACTGCATCCGGAGATCACTCGGTCGGACTGTTCGATGTTTCTCGCCCTGAAATTTCCCACATTCGAGCCTACCAGGGTCACACGAGAAGCGTGAAATCCGTTGTTTTCCGACACATGGATAACGGTACAAATTTTTTCCCAAAGTCGAACGAAACTGAGTTGATTCCGATATTAATGTCTCGTTTTTTTCAGCTACGTTCGCGACTGGAGCAAGAGACGGCGCAATTATGCTCTGGGATATCAGGGCAAATCACGGGGATAAAGGAAAACCAGATAATTGTATCCTGAACGCACACGGTGCTATTGTCGCAGGAACAAAACGAAGGAAAGCAGCACCGCATTTGTCACGATCGGAGAGCGTGACTGGCTTGGCGTTTCAAGACGACTTTACACTTTTGTCCTGTGCCGCTGGCGACGGGTAATGGACCTGAAAACATTGGAATTCAATCGAGATTTAATGGATGAATATTCTTTCAGTTCGATCAAAGCTTGGGACCTGAGAAAAAACTACACGTTGCATAAAAAAGAGCCAGTGGCAAAGCACGTTTTGAACTCCGTTGGAATTGGGAAAAAAGGCTTTACGTCGTTACTCATGTGTCCTTACGGAATCGCCGTTTACGCCAGTTGCATGAACAACTCTATTTATGCTTACAATGTTTCGTCGACTGATTCAAAGCCATGTAAGGCCGATTTGTTTGTCGTACTTTGAATCGTGTTGTTCAACTTCAGATCTTGCTTGAACTAACATTTTGTAAACTAAAGTTGCAGAATTTTATGGCCATTTGAACACGTCATTTTATTTGAAAACGTGTCTGAGTCCTGATGGAAAGTACATCAGCAGCGGTTCCAAGGACGAATTCGCGTACATTTGGCACACCAAAAGGCCAGGAGCACCGTTGCTGAAATTAGTCGGTCATGCCGAAGAAGTTACGTGCGTGGCTTGGTGCAACGTTGGAGAAACTAAAGTACATTTTCTTGTCGATCGTAGCAGCAATTCAAAATCTTTTGAAGGCTTAAAATAAGATTCATTGCTTTTCTTTTTGCAGATTGTAACTTGCTCGGATGATTCCACTCATAGAATCTGGCGAATCTGCGACGAGAAACAAATCGAAAATGAGTTGGTGGAAATTCAGGGGAAAGTACAGATCGGGCCGTTTTTGAATTCTCAACGTCTCAATTTGGAGACTACTCCGAAAATGAATTACCGACATGAACACTCGTCAACGCCGGGATCTGACGTCACTTCCGGTGGGTTGAAAACGTCAAGAAAATGAAATAATTGGAGTAATTGTTTTTTATTTTATTAGGGTATCCGAGTTCGTCGAAAAGAAGTCATGAAGAAATGAACTCGGATTTCGGATCAGAGGTCAAAAATACGATCATTTTATCGCCCATTTACGAAAATCAAGAGTCCAGCGGGAAACGTCCACATATGGAAATGCGCGGCCCTCGACGATTGTTCAGTAGCGATACCAGTGAACATGCTGGTGAAAGGAGCAGAGGTTACGAGTCGGATGGAGTAGCGGGTGCTTCGTCTAGCAATCTAGAGCAAAATGTACATTACCCTTAAAAATAATGTTTCAAGAGCACATGAACTTGTGAAAATTTGATTGAAAAAAAACTTGTTCAATTCTAGATTTTTTCTCCAACTTCAAATCTGCCCAATTTCGTGATCGATGGAACAGCGCCGCATTTGCTGGAAAGGTCACCGAGGAAGTACAAAGAAAACATCGATTGGTTGACAAAAATGCGGAAGCAAAAATTGGATCAGGGAAAGTCGAAGGTGCCATTGGACAAGCCGAAAACACCGAATCGCAGAGCGACTCGAGCGAGATCGAGCGAGCCAGGAAAATCTGCGAAAAGTCCTTCGAATTCGCTGCTGAATTTTTTCAAAATTCAGAATCTGAAGGAAACGCAAGAGTCGAAATCGCCGTTTAGTCCTCGAAGCCCAAAACCAACGACGTCGCAAAGTTTAGATTAGAAAAACAAAACGATCTTTTTTTTGAATTTACAAGATTGTTGTAAACTTTTCGCTGTAAATATGTTTTTATGTTCTGAGTTGAGTTGACAAAATGACACATGACATAAGTGTAACACAAATAGTTAGTGATTGTTTGAAATGCACGAAAATCTCAAAATTGTGTAAATAATTGCGAATTAGTTGCGTAAGTTGTAGTCATTTTTGACCATGTTTCGTATGATTTACAGTATTGACAAATGTTCACTCGTTTGTGACAAACATTTCCATAAAACTAAGGGTTCCTTTACTTTTGTATTCTCACTACAGTTTGTAAATATTTAAATGACAAACAATACTCTTCGCTAAGTTGTAATGTAAAGCTTTTGTACTCTAGTTTTTAAGTGAAACAATAGACTGTTTTATGTTTTGCCATATCTACTTTGTAAGCTATATTTTGTACTTTTCTACTGAAAATAGCGTATAAATTTTGTTAATAAACTTTTTAAAAATACTAAATTATAAATACTCCCTATCCGCGCGCTTTTTTAAGCAAAAAAAAAGTTACTAAAGTAACCAACGCGCGCTTCTAGTTACTTTAGTTTTTTCAGATCACGTGATCAGTTGTTTTGACATTTCCTCTGCTGTCACGGATGTCTGCATTCGGCGTCCGACATTTCGGGCGAAAAACAGTGATGAAATCCGCAAAATTACACGAGTGATCCGAAGTGTCGATTCATCGTCTTTTCGAATGAACGAGAAGAATTTTTTCGTCATTCACGGGTCGTAAAATGGACGAAGCGACGTATTTGAAAAGGTACAATTGTTAAACCGATCGATTTCCCAACCAATCTTTACGATTTATCGTTTTCTATTCAGCCTTTTGTAATCAATTCGTAATTCCCAGGCTTTTTGACAAATTGAAATTCTCATTTTGATTTTTCGCGGAACTGAAATAATCCACTGTAAAACCGTTTAATTGCAGAAAAATTCGATCGGGGAATTTGGACGTTCATCCCACGGAAAAAGCCCTCATCGTCAATTACGATGTCGAGGCTCTTATTTTGGGCCAGTTGGGAGACCCGATGCTCGGAGATCGAAAGGTTACCGAAAAAATAAATTTCTCATTCGCCCAATCGATTTTTCATAAAACGCTTCGATTTGTTAACAGGAATGTCAAAAAATCATCAGGCTCAAAAGTTTGAACGCCAACACCAACGTTTCCCTTCTCGCCAAGGAAGTGATCGAACAATGCTCCCTGATTCACGAGTCCAGATTGCACGAAGTGGAGCAATTGATTTATTACCTCCAAACTCGACGAAAAAATGCGGAGGGTAAAAAATTGGCATCGAAGTTGAAGGGTTATAACATTTTCAATGAATAAATTGTCATTTCAGGGTTCAACAATGACTCTCAGTTGCCGAGACCGAACTCCTCCAACTTTGTTAACATGGAAGGCGACACGGAGCGAGCAATTATCAGCAAAGTCGACAGTTACATCGAATTGCTGTACGAAGACATGCCGGGGAAGATAAAATGTTCGTCCCTCATTTTACAGTTGGCTCGAGTGCCCGATAATCTTTTGGAATTAACCCACAATGGTAATTCACTGCTTCCGATTTCAGAAATTAAATTGTGGGAGAATGTTTTGAAACACGTTTTTGGTTTTTTGTAGAATCTTTACTGAGCGCTTTGGCACGGGTCCTGAGGGAAGATTGGAAACGAAGTATTGAACTGTCGACGAACATAATCTACATATTTTTCTGCTTCTCGACTTACAGCCAGTTCCATAACATAGTACTGGAGTACAGAGTAATTACAAAAAGAACAGCTCCTTAGTTTTTCACGGGATTGTGATGTTTAAAAGAATTTCTTTTGTTAGATCGGTTCTCTTTGCATGGACATAATCGATTTCGAGCTCGCTCGTTACAACGAGTGGAAAGAGGATCTGGATAAAAGAAGGCGACATTTCGAGAACAACACTGGCCTGCAAATATTCCCCGTGGGCACGATCGATAACTGCGAGAGGAAGTTGAAAATTATAGAGGATATGTGGAACGCCGAAGGTCCCGTTGATTTCGAGATTAAGAGACGGTCCGCAGACGTGCCGATAAACGTGACCGAGAACGACGTAAAGCGATTCAAGGAAGATTTTGAGAAGAGCAGGAAAAAGTTCAAGAGCTTAACGAAGAAACAGGAACAATTGCTGAGAGGTTTCCTTGATTTTCTCTTTGAAAAAAGAACGTTTTTGACATCGCGATCTAGTAACATTTTGCATTTTCAGTGACGTTTTATTTGCTGCTGAACATTGCGGAGAATACCGAAGTCGAGAAAAAAATGCGCAAGAAGAACATCATTGGAATGCTGATCAAGTCTTTGGATCGAAGCAACATCGATTTGTTGATGCTCGTTGTGACGTTCTTGAAAAAGCTGTCAATTTTTCGCGAGAATAAGGATTTTATGGTAGGCGAATTTTAAACAAAGCTGAATTAACATCGGTTCTATTCGACATTTTACATTCCAGGCCGATGAGAATTTGATTGAAAAATTACCGAGGCTCCTTCAAAGCAGCAGCTCCGATCTGGTATTGATCTCGCTGAAACTTTTGTTCAACCTTTCTTTCGACACGAAGCTACGTGGGAAAATAATCAGGATTGGACTGTTGCCAAAACTGGTCAAATTGTTATCCCAAGGTACTCTTGAAATACATAAATCGAATTTAGCGTCGCATGTTTTCCCGTGTTTCATGAAATTATATTTTTTCAGGAGACGAGAAAAACGAGGCGACAATTTTGGGGCTCTTGTACCACGCGAGCATGGATGATAAAGTCAAGGCTATGTTTGCGAACACGGAATGCGTGCCAGTGGTAGATTTTCCGAAACTCCGCGGTCTTTTTTTCAAAGCGAAAAGTAATAAAATTCTTGTTCCTTAGGTAACGGACATGCTTTTGGAGGCCGAAGAAGAAAACATGAAGCCGGAACTAATCGCTCTCTGCATAAACTTGGCTGCTTACAACAAAAATGCTCAGCTCATGGTGGAAAATAACCGCTTGCAAGGATTGATAAAGAAAGCGTTCCGAAATCAGAGCGCGCTCATCATGAAAATCATCCGGAATATTTCCCAGCACGATTCTACGAAGGAAAAATTCGTCGTACGTAGACGAAGTTGCGGAAAATCAAACTTTTATTTCAAAAACTTAATCAATGCTGTTTCTTTCCCAGGAATTCGTGGGAGATTTGGCGATGGCGCTGAACAAGTCGGATTCCCAAGATTTCGTGCTCGAGATCGTTGGAGTCATGGGGAATTTGGCTCTGCCGGATTTGGACTATTCCCAAATTCTTCAACGATGCAATCTCATTCCGTGGATCCGCAGCAATCTCGTTCCTGGTTGGATTTTTTTCACCATCGCGAAACTACATTGCAATTTTCAAGTCGACTAATGAACATTTGTTTCATAGGAAAAGCGCAGGACGATTTGATACTGGAAGTCGTGATATTTTTGGGCACTGGAGCCGCTGACGAAGATTGCGCGCAGCTAATGTGCAAAGCCGACATTCTTTTATCTCTGATAGAATTATTGAAAGGTACTCATTACATACAAACGTGTTTTTCAAAAAAATAATCAACCATTTTTCCGCTCCAGCAAAACAAGAAGACGACGAAATGGTCCTGCAAATAATCTACGTGTTCTACCAAATTTCCAAGCACGATTCCACGCGCGATTATTTGATAAGGGAAACCGGTAAAAGCAATTCTCAAATCCTCATTCATCGGTGGAAGAAATGCACTAAAAATTAATTTGTTTCCTCAGATGCTCCTGGGTACTTGATTGATTTGATGCACGACAAAAATCCGTCGATAAGAGAAGTTTGTGACGCGTGTTTGGACATTATCGCTGTAAGCCTCGCCAAATTTTAATGTTGTTTTTTAATAAAAAGAAAATATGTAAATAAATCTTTGTTAATTCAGATGTGCAACGAGGATTGGGCAGCTCGCATAAAAGTGGAAAAATTCCGCGCTCATAACCAGCAGTGGCTTGACATGGTCGAGTCCATCACCGTTGATCCCACGAGTCATCTTTTACCCGAGGACGACGACATTCCCTCTTATCTCAGTCGTGATCTTCTTATGCATACTATGTTATTTCCTTCTGGTACGCGTTTTTCACACTTTCGAGGTTCTGATTCCAACGTGAAATAATTGAAATTTAATTTTTTGGTACAGGTAATTCTACAAAGTTCAATGCTTATGATAATGAGTCTGTTGTAAGAGCTTCCTCCGAATCTTCAGACAATCTCAGTCGCCCCGTGAGTCGGTGAGTATGAAAAAAGTAAAAAATGTTACGAGAAATGGAATTGATTGTGAAATGTTGTTTAGTTTCAGCCGAGATTTAGACGACATCGGTGAATTGATGAGCCGTTCGAAGTCTCGCATGTCCATCGGTTCGACGCTGGAAGATTTTTACAACTCCAAATTGAAATTTGCCGAAACGAATAATGCACATTTGCCGCTGTAGACCTCGTAATTTGATTTGTCATTCCATCAAGTTAATTTACGTAAAAAAGTGCTGGTCGGAATTTTGATTGGATTAGTCATTCAGTTAAGAATGTGGGCATAGCTGGGATCATAAAACCCAAAAATTAGCCCCATTTCATGATGTATTTGAATTTTAACGTCGCAGTGATTTGTATTCAGTATTACAACGAGTTTTGACTCTCTAGTCAGTGCAATTTTGCTTGCATTTATAGTTATAGAACTTTGTTTTGTAAAATCTCATCGGTAGTTGTCAAATTATGTTATTATGCACGAAAAAATATATAAATAAAATTATATCGAGTGCGTATTCGGAGCCCCGGTTCCTGGCGAATAGAAAAATGGAACTACCCCTTGAGCAATTTTCAGAAATAACATTTTTTATTCGCGAATATCGAAAAATTATTTTTTTACAATTTTATTTGAGCTCACGCATTTACTTGCAAGGTAAATGCCGTTTGGCCAAAAGACAAAGGTGTAACTGTTGTTCCCTTCTAAGAGGAAAATGTGCTCCTGCAGTTTCCAGTTCACAGGAGCATCGGCAAATCCTCTGACGTCCAATGCGCACCAGGGCAAACTCGGATTCTTCGCAACGTACTCCTTCACGGCGGCGAAAATTTTCTCCAACTTTTTGCCGGTGAAAAATCCTGTGCCACCGAAGTACTGCACTTGACCCACGTCCATCGTCGCCATCGAAACCACGTCCAGTTTCTTGGTCTCCTCATTTTCAATCCTGTTCAAAATTTAATTAACTCTTTCCTTTCATTTTTACTTTTTGTGTAGGAAGACTTACAAATCGCCGTCGACAACGAAGATCCCGAGCCAATCGAGGAACGCGGGGAATCGAGCCGTGTCATCTTGAGTCAACGGAGGTATTTTCGTGCAGTATATGGCTCGCTGGAAGAAGTCCTGGCGACAAAGGGAAACGGAGTATCCTCGATCGTGGAACCAAGCAGCCACCGAAGACGGACACAGAGTTTCTTCTGCGGAAGAAATGTTTTGTAATAATTGTATTCGTTTAACTGCGTGGAAAATGCGATTTTTACCTGGCGGATCCCAAGAAACCACGACGTCGAAAGCAAGGTCCAGTCGTTCTTCCAGGCATTTCAGCACTCGCTCGTAATTCTTTTTCCCCGGCGTAAAAGAGCTCTCTTTCAAATCGATCGTCACGACTATACATCGAACCGGTAAAAAAATAAAAATAAAACGCATTGCGATTAAAAAGCAGAACAAAAAAGGCCGAGTAAAGAAACGCAAAAAAATGGAAATGAAAAGTTCCGGCTTTGCGTAAACAAAATAAATATATTTCACAAAATTCGTGTTCGTACAAACATTTACGCGGCTACTAATACATGTATATATCACATACAAAATCGCAGGGAAAACTTCATCCCGGCTTTTCTTTTACAGTAAAAAAACTCGTCGATAACAGAATTCCATTTCTTTGCTTCGATAAAAAAATAATTATATTTACAATTTCCCTTTCTTTCACAGAAAACGAGACTTGCGATAATAAAAAGCGAAAAATCGTCAAAAAAGCTTCGGTGCGTAAAAAAAACGTCTGCGAACTCAATTCCTTCCAAGAACGAGCGACGCTATTTTCCTGCGTCGAAAACAATTGTCTAAAACATCAGCAAAATTCTCAAGCAAAGGACAAAGTCGGGCTCGTGTCCAGGTCAATGTTGTCCTTCCTCACTTGCTCCCTAAAAGCATCCAGCTCCGCGGATGAAATCCCTTCCCAGCTCTCGAGTTCCGAAAGCCTTCTAAGATTCCCGCAATTCCTCATCAATAAAAAGACGGTGCTCATGGAGAGGTCATCGCTGTGAAGAATCTTGAGTTCCTCCAATTTACTCATACTATTCAAGGCCAGTACACGTTCCATCGTTGCGTCCCCGATTCCAGTCGAAGATCCCAGATGAATAGAGCGTACATTAAAGCAGTAAGAAAGCAAAAACTCGAGGTGCGCGGTGGCGCATTCAGCGACGCATTTCACGTTCTCCAGGAACCTGAAAGGCAGCACCGGAAAGTCCCTGCGCTCGATCGAATGTTGATCGAGGAACTCGCAGTTATAAAAAACGAGGCTTTTGATATTCGGGCAGGTCTGGCTAATGTGCAAAAGGGCGTCGGTGTCGATCCTTTCGACGTGCTCCAGGTGCAGCATGCTCAGCTGCACGCCCTTAATTTCCAGCAGAGCCTGAATCCCATTGGCGTAAAAATCACAGCAGCGGATTTTCAGTTCCTTCAGGTCGTCGAGAGTGGCGAGGATTGAAAGATCGTCGATCCTCTCGTCGCAGAGCATGGAGAGGCTCGTGATCCTGGGGCAGAGGTCGACGATGAGAAAGAGATGCTCGAGCTCGACGTTGTAACATTCGAAGGCCTTGAGATTGAAAGTTTTGGCCCCGAGGCTGACGTACTCGAGGACGTCGCCGAGCTTGTCGCAACGCCCGATGTCCAGGAGGTTCGACTGTCCCAGAAGAAGGTCCGCGTACCCGGCGACGGTCACCGATGTTCTGCATAGTTTCACTTCTTGGAGCTGCGGGTACTTGAGTAGAGCAGGGATGCTGCGATTCGTGACGGAGCGGGACGCGGTGACGTCGAGTTTCCGGAGCCTGGGGCAATGCTGGCCGGCGGAGAAGATGATGTTGTCCGTGCAGTCGAAGCAGAGCACGAAGGAGACGAGGTTTTTCATGTTGGAGATGGAGCTGATGACGAGTTTTTCGATGTCCGACGTTCTCCAGCCGGCGGAGCCGGAACCGAGGTCCAGGATCTCGAGTCCCGTCATATTACGTAGATCGTAGTACAGAATGTGTCTCATGATTTTGGGCCATTCGGCGAACTCGATCTTCTTCAGGTTCGGGTGCACCACGAGCTCGGTCAGGTTAACGACGATGTTGATCGCGCAGAGGAGAGTCGCGGTTTTCCCGTAGTTGATGTACGTGCACCGGATCTCGCTGATGAGGTTCGTCACGGCCCGAAGCACTTCGGTGGACATTCTGTCGTGCAGGTGCCAGGGTACGTTCGAGGTCAGCTGTCGCCTCATGTTCTTTATCGTCTTCCGGAGCATCGCGAGTCCCAGCTCCGGATTCGAACTCGTGATCTCGCAGATGGGGTTGATGAGGTTCCTCCCGAAAACGACGACGTACTCCCCGACGGATCTTAAGGCTAGGTCTTGCAGCGCGGGAACCTGCTTCCTCTTGGGCATTTTGCCTTTGTTCGGAGAAACTTACCGTGGCGAGGGAACTGCTTGTATCCCTGGGAACGTTTCCCTTCCAGTCCGAGACGTTGATATTCTTCCTGAGTCAAGGACAGGATTAAGTGGCCCGATGGAGCGATCGCGAGGCTGCTCTCGACGTCGATCTTTTTATTAATCGCCAGGAGATTCAGGTTACCTGTCGACACAGCGAATCATGTTCATTTCATGTCAAATCCATTTATTTACTATTAGTAACTGATAAGCGATGATTAATTTTCAAAACGACGCCATTTTTTTATCAGCTTTTACATCGAAATTGAAACATTTTAAAAGTTCGAAACTTACGCAATAAATTAACTGAACAATTTAAGTTTTCGTTCTGGGAATGTTAAGTTGACTTTAACTGGCAAGACTGCGCAATTGAATGGACTCGATGTGAAAAAAATGCCCGGAAGCTCGTAAATTTCGTAGCGCGTTGTAATTGATCGAGCGTAACCGAGGTCGCGGTTACATCTCGAAGTAGAGCTATTTTTGTATGAAAATTCGAGTACCTTTTTTCACGAAGGCCTCGATGAACTCCTTGCTGACTAATTCATGAGCATGTAGGCCGTTAACGCGATAATAATCGCTGTCCTCCGAGAGGCTGTTTTTCAGGGCCTCGG
This sequence comes from Zelostemma sp. ZL-2020, assembly GCA_022816865.1. Classification (NCBI taxonomy): domain Eukaryota; kingdom Metazoa; phylum Arthropoda; class Insecta; order Hymenoptera; family Platygastridae; genus Zelostemma; species Zelostemma sp. ZL-2020. The sequence continues at coordinate 3,650 of JABFQM010000090.1, read as the reverse complement.
GTACGCTGGTCGTGTCGGGGAGTACGACGGAGACCTGGCAAAGTTCCAAATTTGATTTCCGAATTGCGTAAAACGTCAAAGTTGAAAAAGACATAACCTTCGAGGTCGCGGACTTTTGGAAGGGAAAGTTTTCGCGCTTACCGAGTGATTGTAGTGGTGCGCAGTTACGATCTCGGGCGCGATTTTCGGCACGATCCCAACGTCGTAGGTCAGAACATCCTCGGAATGCTTGATATCCCAAACCTCCGGACAATGCATCTCGGAAATATCATGCTAATCGCGCGCCTTACTTCGCATTTCGCTCGTTGCTCTATACTTCGCGACTGCTTGTTTGTAAACACGTGCTTGACTGCTTGCCTTTTAATCTCTCGCGAGGCGTTGCTTCCTAACGGGCCTCGGTGGCGTAGTTGGCAGCGTGTCAGTCTCATAATCTGAAGGTCGTGAGTTCGAGCCTCACCCGGGGCAGGTATTTTTTGTAATTTTGCATCCTACATTTTTACAAGCATCAATATTTTGTACATCGTGCACTTTTCAACATCTTTTTAAAATCTAAATAAAGCCTTTTGGTCATTTTTTCGATTGCGATGATTATAAAAATCGTTTTTTAAAAATAGAATGTTTATTGATTAAATTTGTATGAGAAAAAAGGGAGTTGATTACAATATGAGAAATAAGTTTATTTTACAAGAATGTTGACAATAAAATATGGACATTATTTGCGTTTCCTTCGTGCCTCATTCGGGTTACGCCTCATCCAGTGTTTCATTTCCATTCCCGGACGAATTCCCAGTACAGCTGATCTCGAATAAACATCCCTCGTCACGAAGGGCGAATACCCCGCGATGTAATCATCGTTCATGGGATCATTTTTCTTGTGGGCTAATCTCGAAAGCCTCTGCTGCGGCACCGGCTGATCTTCCCTCAAGATAGGGTTGTTCGCGTGTTTACCACCCTTAAAAGTCGGCAAAGAGAACTGAAAAAACCAAACGAATTTGTCATTTAAAATGTCATCCATTAACTGGTCGGAAATTGATTCCTTTTCTTTTACCCTTTTTCCTCGGGAAGATAATTTCTTCTTGTAATTGATGTAAATTTTCAGCGTACCGTCATCGTTCAGAGTAACCGCAACTTTTTTCAAGGTTTTGTACCCACAATGAGGGCAAAAAACTTTGGTCATAATCCCGGTGGTCTTGAAACAGGCGTAACAACGAAAAATAAATGACCGCATTTCCTTAATGACTTTGCCATCCATTGTTGCGACGTTCAGTCCAATTTGCATTAGAACGTTTTGCATCGCGAAATCCGTCGTTAGACACGCAACACTGGCAGGTTTTTCCTTGGTCACATTGTTCCTCATTTCCTTTTGAACACTGCGAATGTTCTCTGTAACAATTGAAGAGTAATTAGTTTCTTGATTTCATGAAGGTTTCGCTGTTTGAGAAAAGAGGGTTTCGTACTTGGCGTGATCCAACCATCGTCGTCATCTTCTTCTTCTTCGTCTTCTTCCTCATCGGAAATTTCCTCATCTTGTTCCTCGGTTTTAACCGGAGCCAGAATGTCATCGACGTCATGCCCACCCTCGCAATCGACGACAAGATCAGTCGGCTCGCATTCGAGTTTAGCAAACTTTTCAGCCAAATCTTCCGTATTATCTTGCTCAATATTGGACGCTGTGGTTTCGTGTTCTGGTTTATTTTCCGGGGCGCAGTTTTCAGGCTCCAAATTTTTCTTTATGTCGCTAAGCAATTTCTCCAGCTTTCGAGTCTTCTCTTCCGTGCTTTCTTCGTCTCCTTCGGTCTCGTCTTTTCCATCTGTGCAATTTTCCTGGGGAAACATAAAGTCGATTGTAATGTAAAAATGTTTTCATGTTTCAAAAATTGACTTGAGAAATTACATCTTTTTCTGGATTGTAAAATCCAGCGAGAACTTTTGGATGATCCAGTGGTTCCTGAGAACTGTCCTTAACGGTTTTCATCATTTTTGGGACAGTTTTCAAATGTTCCGTGCCAACATTTTCTCTTTCCAAGCGATATGTTAGAGCTATCACTTTGATGTCGGTCGCGGAGAGACTCACGTAATCTCCGGTTTTCTTCGAGAAGTCTGTCACTGCAAAAACAGCAATGGAGTTTAGAAATTAATTTGGAATCGCGATACGAAGTGAGGGATTGAAATTCGGTCTTACCAAATTTTATGTCTTCGGGAAAAGCTTGCATAACTTTTAGATCGTACGGAAGAACAACCAACCTTCTCAGTTGCCTTTTATTGGTAATTTCATCCACGACACTTTCTTCCGTGATGACATTGTTGCCAAAATTCTAAAAACAAAAAGGCATTAATTTTCTCGAATCACAAAATTTATAAACATCAAAATCGCATTTCGGAGAAATATTAATTGCGGAAATAATTATTTTATTGTTGAAATGTCAAGTAAATTCGTTTACAAGGTGGAAATGAATGATTTGAGACTGAAAAACAAACATTAACCTCGTCTCTGTTAACAAAACACGATGTAAATTCCATTGTTAATAACGATTTTGACCAACCTGCAAAGCTGCATTTTTTATAAAAGCACTCGTGTCCACGATCAAATGTTTAACTTTTTTGTCCTGACTCATTTTCGCTGGTGTAAGTATCCAAACATTTGGTATATAACACGTGTTTCTGTTAACAAATGGATTTTGCGGATTTTTTTTACGTCCGTCGCAGGAATGGAGCGGCTTCTGTCACGGCGAAATTCTATTTCCACTCATTTTGTGTTGAAAAGAGAAAGGGAGAGAGAGCACATTTTGAATTCAAATTAAAGTTGCCATTTTTTATTAGGACTCAATAAAAACATTTTGAAACTTAATTATATTAATTATTATTTCAGTTGAGAGTACATTTTAGTATAAAAAATACATTTCTCTAAATTTCCAATTCAGTGGGTTTAATTTAACCCGCGCATATCGAGTCCACCTGATGGCAACTTGAGGAACTTCTTCGATTCCATGAAAAAATTTTGAATTTTTGTAACTTTGTAAAGACTTCTCGCTTGGATTATGAATGTTTATTACCCTTTTTCAGAAAGAATTCTTTCGAAAAAAAATTAAGCGAATTTCATAATGAAAACAGCAAGATTCATTACAATTCTAAATCAAAGTAGAGTGTGCAAAGCGCGTCCACGGAAGAAAAGTCATAGAACTTCTTCACGATATCAAGTTTTTGCTTCCGAAATCCTTCCATGGGCGTTTCTTTTCAACATGCAGCATTAAAAAAAGACGGAAACAATTTCCTTATAAAAAAACCATCATCCACGCCCAAAATAAAGTAAAATTCATCCGTTCAAAACATGTCGCTTCGATAAGTAGCCTCGATTTCAAATTTCCCGCCCCACGCGTAATTTTTTTATCCGAAACAACCACGTTTGGTAGCTACTAGGGATGTTCGATATAGAGAAAAATATCGATACGACGTATCATATCGTATCAAGTAGCGAAATATCGATACACAAAAATATCGACTCGATAAATATCGATATTCGAAGATATCGTATCGAAATAAAAATTAATAATTTTTTTCTATATCAACGTTAATTATCAAGCGATTTATGAATATATACACAATTTGTCATTTGTAATTAATATTATTTCATCAAAAGCTCAAGTCTATCT